>JAAAKE020129303.1:2284-14550 GCA_010014785.2 Anisolabis maritima | reverse complement strand
TGACCACGGTCTGGCCAATATCAAAAACCGTGCTTCAGGGTTCAGCGATAAAACAAATAGCCTCGTCAATATCAAAATTGCATTTTTTTAAATTCACACAAGTTCATAATTAAAAATTTACATCTCTGATGATGGTCTAATACAATTTAGCCCGAAACGTTATGGGCATTTCCTATCTTGAATCAACAAAATTATCAATAAAGAAGATATATACTGGAATTTTAATTGTTATCATTCTCTCCATCTATATTCGGAAAAAAAAAAGAAAAATCGAACTCCCTGAGTCAATCATTATCGCTGTTAAATTAATGTGCCATCCTGACCTCTTATTTATCGAAACGTTAGGAAATCAATTATTTATTTTTTATACTGTCTCTCCTGCTTCACTTTCACTCCAGCCATCAAAATTTTCTTATTAAAAATTCTAATTTTTTTTCCAGAATTTCAAAGATCATGGAAGCAGCGTTGATTTGCCAACAATAGATCAACAACACTATCATTATCTCCAGACTCCAGAAATTTTGGGTAAGATACGAATAATTTGAACTATATTCGGATCGTTTTTAGAATTCCATCTTACTCCCTCCATGCTACTCAAACCATAACATCTTTTTCTTTCCAGCTACTTTACTTCTAAGAAGTGAGTAAGGCTTGTTTTCTCCTATTTATCTCTATGGAATTCCAAAAACGGCCGGGCTTTATTATTTTTTTAAATGATTATTCTATACAATGGGTGTACCTGAATATTCTTGCACCCTATAGCAGGGACCCAAAATACCCATTTATGGGAGTTCAAAAAATGCATTGTGCCCCAAAGGGAATTAAGCCATATCTCTCCTTATGAGCTAATTAATTGCTATGATAATAAAATAAATCTCGCAAATGAAAAGGCATAAAAATTGTTAATTAAATTTTTTTTAAGAGGGGTGGAAAGAATAATTTAGTTTGGAACACGTTAACTTGGGAATCCTTAGACAAATTTTTTTTTAACTTTAGATAAGTTTCTCATATTTGCTTCTATATATTCTTCCTTTAGACTCTGAGACGCTATCGATTGTTTTTTTTTTTTTTTAGTACTTGATTAGAGTTTGCATGTTTAAGAAAAGTGCAGAGTACCTAATAACCCTTTGAGAGGGAATTTTTATACTTAACGAAGAATTTTTTTTTAATATAATAACAATTTATTAGGTAATAATTCATGCATATTCTTTTATTATATGATAATATAAATGTTTATTGCTTTGATTTTCCGGCAATTAGATAGATATGCTCGAAGTGCAACTTAAAATATTTTTACCAACAGATAGATACAAGTGTTGCAATTCATTTCACTTGGGATAAGGTCTAATTTTAGAATATATAAAAATAATTATATGTTATATAAGAAAAAATAGCTCCTTCCCCCGAATGACCCGATATTTACCAAAAAGAATTCAGTACTTGCATTTACGTCTATTTTATGTATTTATCGAATAATTATCTTTGGAGTTATCATGGATGAGCCACAGGACTCAAAACATATTTTGTTAATTTGGTTGGTCGGCAAGATCAGGATCGATCAGGCAAGAAAGGATCGCAAAGCATAGTACACTCCACCCACTCTGAGATTTGTTACATTCCCCCCTTTGAAGATGGGAAGGAAATGCTCCCTTCTTGCTTACTACCCCGCGATTCCGTGCCACGTTTCCTTCTCAAAGGGAAGCAAACACTCTCTTCAAGAACGGCTCTACTATTATTAGTGCTTTAACATCAGGTGTTCGTTTTTTTTCTCTCATAAATATTAATGTGTGAATGGCTACGAGTTTTAAAACTAAAATGTATTTTTATATCTTTTAAATTATTATAATAGCTCTCTATATATTCTTTTTTATCTATTCCTTGGATAAATCTTACAAGCGTATTTAGGTCTCCCTCTCAAATTTTTACGTTTTAGGCATTTAATGGAAAATTTTTTTCTCAGTATTTACCTACCCCACCCTCTCAACGGTCTCCATTTCCCTGGAATCCACTAGACAAGCATGTAATACTCCATCCATCTCTTAAGAAAGCAAATTTTGGTATTTATTCGGCATGACGAGTCCAGTTCAGCTTCCATGATTCTTCTGACTCTGCTTGCGGGACGCTCTCTCCTAGTCATGTAACATATTTTTTTAAGGGTCTTTTCTGATATGGTCACCCGTGCTGGCGCAATTTTTCTCGCAATTTCATCAGAGGCCAGGACTCTCCCAAAGCCCAAAAAATATGAAAATCAACAAGAAATTTCAATAAAAAGTTTCATTGGAATTTCTAATAAGAATTTTATTTGCCCAGTAAGAATTCTATCTTCGCTCGTGGGATGTTTAAAAAGGGATGATGGGATGGTGTCCTCTTCTTCATTTCAAATAATGGAATTTTTGCGGTCCCCATGAGATTCAAATGTATGGGAAATGAATAGCACTAGCAGGTGTAGGGTTGGCAAATGGGCCGTTGCTACTTGTAATTGTGTTACTAAAAATGATAAATTATTGATTATATTGAAATGGCTAGGCACTTAGAACGCTTATAGGTGTTTTTGTTATTATTATACTTAATTTTAGAAAATATTACTTTATAATATCCCTGTTTTTATGCAAGGAATAACAAAAATTTTTATTTTAATTTCATAATAAATTATGGCCAGAAAGAAAAAGAAAAAAATGGAGAAATAAAATTTATGTAATCAGGGGTAAAGTTTCGGTCCTAGGTTAGGACCATCCTCATGTTCATAAAATTTTTAATTCCCTTGGTCAACTAACAAAATATTATCACACACAATTATTAGATAAATTATTTATTGTGATGACCCTGCTGATTGGGCGCTAAGAGGGGTTCAGGTGGGATTAGAACTCCCTCAGCATATTGCACTTTTTAGACAACTCATAATGAAGGCTTACTTAGAATTAAATAAAAGGAAGAGAAAAACTGCTACTCTTGCACCTGCTGTTTACTACAATTCTTTTCTAAATAAATGGAAATAATGCATGAGTGAAAAAAAGGACATTTTGGAAAGGTTAATGACACTAAGTGAAGAAAGAGAAAAGGGCTTTCTTTGATTGAGCGGGCGCTCGAAAGAAAGAGAGGGGAGGGGAAGGAGCAAGAACAGTAAGAGAGGGGGGAGAGCCACCCTCCCTTTCCAAGCGTGTGCGGTCTTTGACCCTTCAGAGAGAGAGAGAGAGAGAGAGGCTTTACTTGCTTGCTTGCCTGCCTGCTTGCATGCTTTGCTGCATTCTGGTGACAGTTGAGCGTTCAGCCTTCTGTTTTCAGTCGCTGAGCTAATTAATAATTTTATATTCTAGTTCAGCTACAGACTAACGCGAAAAAATTTAAGAAATTTTTAGTGTGTTTTGAGATTTTTTATATATAATGAAAAATGAAAAAATTGGTGGTACCATTATTTATCTCTTGGATGGGGGGAAAGGAAAAAATCTGGTGTGACAGCATATCACATTCCTTTCTCTTACCTAAGTAGGAAGATGTACTCTCAATCACTCAATCACTAGATTTTTTTCTATTTATTGTTTTATTGTTACCATCAGTCCATCAATTTACAAACAAATCTGTTCTTTCCTAAAGAATAATTTACAGTGCTAGTAGAGGTAGTTTATTTATTAAAATCCAAAAACATATCTTAAGGAAATATCAATGACGTCATATCACTTTTTCATTTTTCAAGGTTTATCATTCGAGTTTTTCTTTTTTTACATAATTTTTTATCTAATCGTTTTCTATTTAATAAAAAAAAAAAAGGAAATGAAATTAACTAAATTTGCTTTTACAATATTAAAAAAAAAATTTTTTTATCAAGGCAAAACAGATTAAACTCAAAAATACTCAAATTTAATAGTGAGAAATTAAATAAATAATGTAAAATATAAGATAAAAATAAAAATATTGTTTTGTCGTGATCGCTTTTATTTAACTGGCTTTATCTGCCATTTTCTAGTTCATTTTTCAAACTTTTCCCGATGAATTAGATATGAAATTTTGTACCTATGCTCAGTTCTGGTGACATCACTTTATATTAAAACGAGGCATAAATCGATCCATTTGAAGTTCAAACTTGCGATCAAAATATTTCCTTAACTATTAACTTTAGTGAAATAATATTCATGTACAAAATTGTTTTTTAAACAACTTTTGTTTGAATTTTTTATATCTTTATCCTATTTAAAGGGAAATAAAAATTTCATAAATTAGGATTGCCAGTGCAGGCAACGCCTCTAGTGGGGAACCAGAAAAGTACTGAAAAATTTTTACTTAATTTATACTTATGTCGAGAAAAAATAAATACGATTAAAAAATCAAAAAAAAATTTAAACGCGTTTTATTTAAAAAGGCATAAAATAAATTTTTTTTAAATCTCCTTTCACTCAACGGATTGTTATGAAATTTGGACCAGGGCAGGAGACAAACGTCTCACTCGTGGTTCTTAATAAATTCTGGGGATATTTCTTACAGCCCCCTCGAGACAAATTTTAATAGCTTTAATAGTAGAAAGTTTCTTCCTTTTCCGATGATAGAATGAACAAGATTTGCATTTTTGTGGTTCTTTTGACTTAAAGGTAAAAATATTTTAGGAAGTTAAATTTTTCATGATGATTACTAAAATAATAATAGTGCAGGAAAGTAAAATCAAAATTTGATAAATTGAATTGTAACCAGGCGAGTATTGAACGTGAAATGGCAAATGAAGGATTTTATAGCTCCCCTCTTTTCACTTCTCTGATAAAGCTGTTTATTTTAAATAGCTAGAAGAGACAGCAAGCAGGTAAAAAGAGAAAGAACCTCTTTCAACCTTTTTTTTTTTTCTTTCTTTTTAACATTCAAGGTCATTTATGAATAATACGAAACAACTTGAAATTTCCATCGGGTGTGCATCTATTAAAAATAATTGGGCTTGACTTGTAATGAATATTGTCTATATATAGACTCTCGAGTCATATATATATATATATATATATTTTGCATTGCATACTGTTATATATTATTTTCCCAGAGTATTTTTTTCCTTATTAAAAAAAAAAATCGATAAAAAAAAACCATGCCACGCATAAACGATTTCACTTCCGTCTTGGGATTTTTATTAGAGAATTTGAAGAAAATTTTTTTTCTTATTCGGGATCGACATTAAATTATTGAAATTAATCTCGGGTAGAGAGGGGGTAGAAAAAATGCCAGTTTTAGCTCGGCTTACTTGTGGTTACGCCTCTCCAAATTTACAATACAAAAATATTTATTGTAATCAAAGTTGGTGCTCCGAATTACCCGAGTTAAGGCTGGCATTTCTTGGCTTCAGCCTGTTTGTTGCCTTTCCAAAATTCGGGATTGAAGACAAAGAAAGAAGATCGGATTTTACAAATTTCTTGTCCTAGGAGAGCACAAGATGGTATTAAAATTTGGAATGAATCGGTCTGGAGGGGTTAGTAAGAAAGCCCCTCAGCATCCTCTGGACCAAATCTTTTGAAACTCAGTGGTATAATTGAGAAGTTTATCTCCAGCCCTGGTCCTAATTTTATAACAATTAGTTGAGTGGAAAAGGATTTAAAAAATTTTAAATAATGGTGTTTTAAAACAATTGTTATTTTTTTGTCTGCAAATGGTCCCTTACCAAGAAATTTTTTTTTAATTCAATGAGATTTCAAAAAAAAAAAATTGTGAAAAATGAAAAATTGAACAAAAACGACGTGAAAGCTGAGGCTTGAGGACAAAACACAAAAAAAAGTTTTTTTTTTAATAAATGACCCTAAAAAAGAAATCAAATTTTTTTGAGGTAGTAATGTTAAGAGTGCACGTTTTAGAAGGCAGGCTCTGACTTGAAAATTAAAACAATAGGGGTTTAGTTATCTCACGTGACGATCCTTCGTTCCTTTCTATAGGAATAAAAAAAGGCGGCAGCTGCGTTTATTGTCTGTCTGTCTCTCTAACACATTCATTCAAAATACATATATATAAATCTATTCATAAAAGATTTGAGTGGAAATGTTTCTTTGCTATTAATTTTAGTGGCTGATTTCTCGTATTTAAACATTTTTTTTGTTTTTCTTTTCTCACTTTGAACTTTGAACTTTCAGAATAGGGAGAGTGAAACGAAATTTTGTATTTTTATCCTCCTCCACCTCTTGAAAATATTTAAGCTTTATTTAAAAAAAAAAAATATAAAAAATGGTTAGATAGATGGCGTTGTTCCAAAATTTATTCTTTTCGATGACATCTAATATTTTTTTCTCATAACCTTGATAAGTGACTAACATATTCTCCAGATAATCTAAAAATAGAATGAAGCTGTAGGCAAGGAACCCAAATGCTCTATTGACACAGTGAGTGAGTGAGGGTCAAATTTGAATGAAAAGCAAGGAGAATCCAGGGGGGGGGGGGAGAGAAATCAGCTGATGGCAATGACCCCGCGGGCTCTGGTCAGCAGGTGTGTGGGGGGGGGTGTAATGGGGATAAGCAGCTGGGGGAACCTGAGGGGGGGGGGAGAGAAATCAGCTGATGGGGGGTAAACAAACAGTGAGGTGGATTTTTAGGGCGTCAGGGCGTTACGTTGATGATGATCGTCGTGGGGCGGTCCGGATGACCCTGACTAAAAAGGGGGGGCCCCGCCCCCGCGAAGAGGGGAGGAGGAGCCCCAGCTGCCCACCCACAACAACAACCCATCTGGTGGTGCTGGTGGCGGATCTCTTCTCTCTCTCTCATTGGCACTCACACCACTTAGCTATTTCTTGAAATAATCCCTTCATAATGGCCATGTAATTCTTAAGAACGTTCACTTAAGCGTTCAACCGATGGAAAGAGAGAAAGAGAGAGAAGAAAGAAAAAAAAATAGCTGAGAGTGGGAGAGAAGAGAAAAAAGAAGGGAGAGATGTTATGCAGTAGCAGCACCACCCCTTTTTTTATTCCCCTTTCCTTAGAAAGAGAGAGAGAGAGTGAGAGAGAGGGAATCAACTCAACTCCAAACCCAAAGCGATTTATTTCGACATCATTTAATTCCGATTGTTTTCTTAACACAAAAAAAAAAAAAAAAAAGAGATGAACTATAAAACGATAATTACTCAAAATAATCCAGATTAAAGGGCCATTATTATTCAATTAAATTTTTTAGCTAAACGTTTTTAAGGGTAATCATCAAAGTCTGGAATTTTTCGAGTTTATTTGAGTAAGGGCAGCCCTAGGTGCTGCCAAAGGAAAGTAAAAGTATCCATTTGAAAAATACCTCTGGGATCTTGGAAAACAATCAATTTTGGACTCGATCAAAAAAATTTTTCACTTTTTTTTTTTAATGCTGAAAAGTCGACTTATATGCCGGAATAAACGGCGAGCAGAGCCGCTGAGAGATCGAGTGGAGTTTGTCTTTTGTCTTTTGGCAGGCAACTCAAGAAATATTGAGCTCGGGCGAGGATCGACCAGGCAACACCTCGACCCGGGGAGCAGGCAAATTGAGCCACCGGAATCGAGCCAAACCAACTAACCGTTACTACATCATCCAACCAAACACTAGCCTCAGAGATATCTGACTCGAGGAGTAGACAGAGTGAGGCCTCAAAGTCAACCCATTCAGGACGCTAACAGCACACCAACCAACCAAGCCCGCCCTAGATCTCAAAGAGAAATCCAAATCTCCACCAAATTTGGGGACCAGCAACATTGCAATCACCATCGTCATTTCTTATCTCACTCTCACTCGAAAATAGGTCCAAAAAAAAAGCTGAAACGTCGAGTTAATCTCAACAATCAGGGAAAACATTATTCCACATAATGATATTAATATACATTTAATATCACAATGATCAAGGTAATTTTAGCTGATAGCCTGCTCTTTGTTTTATTTCAAGAAAGGGAATTTTAATGATAATTTTTGTTTTTCTTATAAATTTTATTTAAAAAAAAAATTATATTTTTACCATGGTATATTGAATAAAAAAAAAAAAATAAAATAAATTTTCAAATCTCAAGAAATGCCTTCCCTTTCTCTCCTCCAAAGCTCAGAGGATTACCAACATTGGACAGCACTTTTTTGAACAGCGAAGAGATCGGCCAACATTCTCAACGTGTCTCATGGTCGATAGATCGCAGTGGAAAAAGAAGATAACTCGTAATTTTATCCTAAAGCGCTTTCCTAATCCCATTTCTTTTTTAATTTTTTTCGTGTCTTTATTCATTTTTCAAAATTTTATTATTTTTTTATTTAAAATTTTTTTTTTTATATATATAGAAAATAAAGAGCAGAAGCAGATATTCCCTCTAACGATTCAAAATCATTCGATACCGTTGCGATATATGTTATCTAATTTCGTATAGGCACACTGTTGCTATTAGGGATGCCATAGAGAAGAAATTTCTGGGCCAAAGTCTTTGGATTTCCATATATAAAATAAAGTCTAAACAATGTTTATCTCTCTCTAGAACCCCTCTTCTTTTCCAGGATGAAGTATTAAATATTAAATGTTCAAATACTGCAGTTGAAAAGTTCTCTTGAACAAATCTAGAATATTGCTCACCAAAATTAACCGCCGATGTGGAGTGACCAAAGGTTTAAACGTATCTCAGTAGAAATTAAATTTTAATCAGTTATATGAAATGGATGTAGGAAGCGAACATTTGGAACATGAGCTGTCGATCGCTACTCTTAGAAAGTTAACTGTAGCGGATTTTGATAAGTGAGATATAAATAACCTACCAGTTATAACCGATAACCGGTTTTTTTCGGCTAATCTTATCTTTTTTTTAATAACCGGGCAAAATTAGTTTTCGAAGAAAAGTAAGAAATCAGTGGGCGGTTTTTTTTTTTTTTTTTTTTTTTTTGAAAATATAATTAAAATGGTAACACTGTGTTAAGTAGTACAAGCGATTGCGATTTGGATTTGCCCGTCTCGGAGTTTTCCTTGCATGGAATCTGATAACCATCTTTCTTTGTTTCTCCCTTCAGTTGGTTGAATTAATTGTAAATATTTTTAAGAATTAATAAAATTTTGTTACCTTTGAAGTTTTTCCCATTGAAAGGTCCTACTGACACACATCAGTGTAAGTATGTAAAGTTTGAATTTTGAAGCAACCTATTAATAACTTTTTTTTCGGTCGCATTTATTTATTCAATTTTGTGAGTAGTTTTTTTATTTTTAGACACTGGGAGACCGTGTTAAAAAAACCAATTATAACCGGTGGGAAATAACCAGTTAGATCGTTTACCGGTTAATTTTGCAATAACCGAAATTCCTAAATAGAGATAAATGGAGGGACATCGGCGGTCGTAAGCCACGCTTGAAAGGTGCCCCTTAAAAATCGACAACCAGATGCACTCATCTGTCTATTGAGTCGTCTAATGAGGAGGATCTTTATTTAAATAAAACATCATCAGATCAAATATAGGTTTTTATATTATCATTATTATTATTTGGAAGTTACAGTTTGAAGTTTGATGGGAAAGGAAAAATTGCAGCAATTTGGATGCCAAAAAAAAATTTATCCGAAACCCCTCCAAAGCTGTAATCCGCAATGTTCATCATTAAATATTTTTATCCTGGATTTCTTGCATAAAATTGGCTTTCCATCGAAATGGTTAAATTTTAGATTGATTCTTCTCCCCCTTCCCACCCTGAAAAATTTTTCTTGTCTGATTAATATGGCATATAAAAAGAGCCGTTGAGTTATGAGTAATAATATTACAAAAGTAAATAAGAATGTGAAAAAAACAAATAGAGACCATGAAGAAGATCATGATTTGCAGCTGAAACGTCTAAAAACTTAATCTTTAAGAAAAATTTTATAATTTTTTTTTATTTATTAAATTAGAAAGTCTCTTTTGTCATTATGACTTTATAATTAAATTTCTATGAGAAAATGGGCTAACTCGGGCTCACCCATTCAAGGTTCACCAGATTAAAGAGAATATTTAAAAATTTATTTTTTTGATGCCATTTACACTTGTTAGTTGTTTTAAAAAGAATATAAGAAACAAAGGCTCATCCAAATCTACCATTTTGATGTTATGATTGTAAAATTTCAAAAATTTCTTTCATGGTGAGTTTTGCTTCTTTGCTGACATCTGCAAGGCTTATTTGTGTTAAATTGAAAGAATTCCAATTTTTAAATTTGACTAACGAGGTGCGCATCATTTCGGCCTATAGTCTTCATCAGAGCATAATAAAGAATTGAATTTGAAAACAAATGTGTTTCTATACAATTCACCAATACGATAATATTATCGTATAATTATTATATATACAGTTTTTTTAATTATGTTGCTCTTTGATATCGTTTTAAACAGATTTTTAAAATACTAAATATTATTATGCACATATATATCAACATTTTCCACACTTGATACGATTTCTTATTATATATATATATATATCCATGATAATAATAAAAATCTATTTAAAATCATATCAAACGTACCTATAAAAAAATTTCAAATTTCATTTCATTTAGGCCCACCTTTCGGAGTTTCAGATTATTTACCCGTGTGTGGAGACACACACCTCAAACCCAGGCGACCTCTAGCCATAGCGATCTATCGGCATTCCATGAAGTTACTTGATTTCCTAACTCTAACTCCTCCTACTATATTCATTACTAGCTAGCTATAACTAATGAATACAAAAATCAGTTTACTAATGCTCGTTTTAAATAAAAATTATAATTTTATTCATTTGAACACGAATAAGCCCACAAGAAATCAAAATTCATCAATTGATCAGTGCAATTTTAATTTTAGAAGTGATTTAAAATTAAAATGGGCCTTCTATGCAATAGAATAGATAATTCATTTAAATGCAAAATCCTTTAAACAGTCGATCGATTAAATGCTATTTGAACGCTCATGGATGTTTTATAGGACGTCCATTTGTCTAATTTTCATACCCTCATTTTATTTATGATTAAAATTGAATGTTTTTTTAAAGCACAAAATAATCAAGAAAGAAGTCATAAATAAATTTTCTCCTTATTACCTCTATTAACATGGCATGAACAAATTTGTTTGTTTGAAAAGTAGACAATCCAAATGATCAACTCTCTAATGGATTTTTCGGTTAATTGCTCCAGAGCCTCTCTAGAATGGACCATGCATGCATGCTCAGTTGTTAATTTGTATGGAGATTTTATTTTATTTTCTGGAGCGTCAAAAAATCCATTAGTGAGTTGGTCCCTGCCATCCAGAAAGCAAAATTTATTTATTGAGAATAATGACTATGATAACTTTAATGTATGAGGGTTTTTTTTTAAAAAATGTTGAAGAAGGAGACGTTGCTGCGAAACATTGAGATAAAGCAATAAATAGGTTTCTTCTACCATTATATGCCATATTTGCGAAAGTACCATGTTCAAATCCCGGGGGGGGGGGGCGGACATTTTTTTTTCACATCCAAATTATAATAGATAGTTTATTTATAAGAAAAAATAAATAAACCAAAGTGACAAAATCTCACACAAATATCAATGTTCTCCAAGAGAAAAAAAAAGAAGCTAATGGCGTAATAATCTCATTGTCCTAACTATCCCTTGATAGATAGTGATGATGTGATTCATAACTAAAGCCCCTCATCCCTTTTTTTTTAATAGCATTTTAAGAGAGAGAGAGGGGATGAATGTATTTTTTTTTTCTTATAATGTCTCACCCGATCTTTTTTTTTTCTTTTCTCGTAATTTTTCATTACTTGAGGGATTAGAAACTTTTTAAGACTCACTCCCTTAATTTTTCTTGTGTTGCTAAGGGATGTTCACCGCCTCTTCCTCCTTTTTTTTTTTTTTTTTGAAGAGTATCAGTGCTTCAAAGATCGGAAAACATCATTTATTTATAATTCTTTTCATTATAATTTTTGTGCTTGGTAATAACCATTTTTATATAACAAGCACGCAGGACGGATTAAAACACTCAGGGTTGAAATTAACACGCCATCGAAGCACCCCCCCCCCTTCTTCTTTCTCTCGCCCTCTCTCCCTCTCTTGGGTCGACAGAGAGAGGCCCGTTTTCTTTTCGATAATTCCCCAATCAAATTTTGTAATCAGACTCGTCAGAGAAGCAAAAGCTTTTTTTTCTCTCTCTCTCATTTCTTGACTATTCCATTTGCACAAGATGATAATTATAATTAGCTTTTATTCTTTCTCTCTCTTTCGTTTTTTTTTTTTTTTTTTTTTTTTTTTTTTTTATTTTTTTTTTTTTTTTTAAAAATTTTTTTTTTAATTTGGGGTTATTTGGTTGCTTATTTTTTTTGTGGGGCGTTAGGGGGGGGGGGCGGGGGGGGGGGGGT
>JAAAKE020129292.1:0-14551 GCA_010014785.2 Anisolabis maritima | reverse complement strand
ACTGTTTTTTTCTTGAAATAAACGTGACCATCAGAGTTTGATGAGGGAAGCAGTCAGTACCTGAAAATCTGGCGATAAGAAAAAAAAAATTTCTTTTTATTTTATCTGTGGAAGTATTCATCTCAACAACATATTATTTTAAGTAGAATATTACAGGAAATCCTTGGTGAAAATCGATCAAACGAAGTATTTTTTTTATTAGTATTATTTTTTTAAATTTCATATTTGTGTTATATCTCATCATAAAGCTGCCTATCTCATTCCCATTAATATTCTAATATTTATTTTTAAAATAAGAAAAAATCGTTTGAGTGTTTCACGATAGATCTTATACTAAAAAAAACACCCAGAAAGAAAATATAATGAAACGAATAATGGCTAAAAAAAATAATTCAATAGGGAATGTTATTTGTAAGCATTAATATAATGAAATAGAGATGATATTTATCTTGATTGGAATATTTATCAAATTATATGAATATTTCTAGGGCATCGATTGCCATTTGATCATTACCTGAATTCCTGGGTGTGTGTGGGTGTCTCCTCCCCACGGACTGACCAGAGAGTTAGGCCGACAAAATCTATACCAAAAGAGACAAGGGACATGATTAAAAAAACTTATTTTCAATTAAAATTCCTATTTTATTTATAATTATATTATTTAAAAATTTCCTTTAAATGTTTATTTATTTAAGTATTCAATAAAATATTAATAAAATTATTTATTTAATAAACTCATAAATAATTATTGCAAAGAATTATTAATATAAATTCAGTGATTAGTTTTTTTTAGTTTTTTTTTTTTTTTTTGTTTATTGGAAGGTAGATAAATGATACATTTACTTTTTGATTCATTGCTCTAGAGCAGTTCCCAACCATTTTCGTTCGCGGACCGACACAAGACGTAGCATTTTTTTACGAGCCGGCATGACAAAAAATCCAAAAGAAATTTCGTAAATAAATTATATAATAACTAGTATATATTTTCCCTTTTTTTAATGGTTAACTTAACCTCATTTTTAGAAATAAATGTCAAACTCTGCTCGCAGTCTATGATTGCAACGTCATCATGACGCGACACTTAGTAGCCAATCAGAAGACTGCCATGGCAAACACTTTCGGATTATAATAGTGTATAGGTGAATAAACATTTACAGTGAACAATAATAAATAGAATCACATTCATGATAATATCTAAAGTAAAATTTTTAACTATTCAGGAGAGAAGAGTATTAAGCGATGCTTAAGTTAAAAATTCAATTTCAATTAAATTGTGAAATTTTTAAAATTCTGTTATTTACGGTAAAAATTTCAAACGGACCGGCGGCTGGGAATCATTTCTCGAGAGTTAACAAGACAGGCTTAGTTGTCAATTTCTAAGAAGATTTAACAACTGCGCATGCGTGGTCCATTCTAGAGCAGCTTTGAAGCAATGAATCGAAAATTTCATTAGTGAGTTGTTCATTTGGGAAGGGTTCCTCCAGGAAGCAAAATCGAACGAATGTATACACCTCATTGTAAACTAAGTTCATTCATTGGCGTTTTGATTCCAATTTTTCAATTATAAAATTTTATCTTGATTTAGAGTGATTCGTATCTCAATGATTCGTGAAGTTTCTATAAATTTTTTAGCTTCAAATTAAGTAGTAATTGTTGTAGATACAGATCAATTATTATGAAAAAAATGTTAATTTATTTTTTTTATGTAACTATAATTATTAAAAATTATTTTAATTATGCATCTAGATCTTTTTAAACTAGCGGGATGCCCTACTTTCCCGTCCACAGAGTTCAAGGGAAAACAAAGCGCCTCAAGAGTAGGTCCAAAAGAAACAATAACTTTTTTTTTATTCACTGCAAAATAAACAAATATTCAAAATAAAAAAGCATTTTTGGACTAAGGATGTAAGCTTTTGTCGAAAGACAGATAAATCTTTACAATTACCTTACTTTCCTTGCATGTTTATAGCAGAATAAAATAAAGTGTGAAAATCATTAAATAAATTGAATAATTTGTATATATAAATGTTCAGAAAATTTAATAAATTGATACAAGGAGATTCTTTTTATTATCCAACCCACATAAATATAATATAGTATAAATATGAAAAAAAAATGAGCGCGTTTTAGCTGATAAAATAAATTATTACACATTGCATGTAAAATTGATCCTAATGGGATGAGATTATTTTTGTCTTTTTATATAATAATTTAAAAAGTTTTCTCGTTACTTTGGCAGCTAACGATATGAGGGGTGGGGGAATCAGTGACGTGATGAAAGATAGAGTCCACGTTAGGGTGCATAAATTAGTTCATGCTTGGAGGATAAAAAGTAGGCAGCCCAAATGGCCAACTCACTCAGGAATTGTTCTATTAATTTCTCCAGAGTTTTTTTTAATGGCAATGAAATTGTTAATTTCTAGGCTGATTTACGCATGACTAGACAGTCCTAGAAAAGCTGTGGAGCAATTAATAGTGAGTTGGTCATTTGGGGTGACTACTTTCCTTTCGAATTTTTGCACGCCACATTTTTTTAACATTATTGAGATAGGTAGAGAAAGATTCAAGATTAAATAATAAATTTTTAGGACCTGTTGTGTTTGTATTTACTACAGTTAGTGGGGTATTTAGAGGTGGCCGACCACTCCCCCTCCAAACAAGAATCCTGCCTCGCTACTGACTAAATTGGAAAATGATGTAGTTTTAGCAAATTAGTTAACTTACTAGCTGCTCCTATCGCCCTTCAGATTTCAGACCCCAAAAGAATTTTTCTATTTTTTTTTAACATGAAAAATTAGCCCGAAGAAGATAATAAATATTATAAATTAAAAAATTTATAAAAAAGAGAAACATTTTTTTTTTTATTTTTAATTTTTCTTTGGCAAATTATTTTTTGTTTACTAGCTATATGATTTTACTTTGAGTTTTGAAACCTCAACGCAGCTGTGATAATTTTTTTTTTCTTTGAATAAAAATATATTTTACATAAAATATAAATTACTTATGAAATGATGCAAGCTCATAAAAAATATAAGATTCTAGCATAATTTTTTTAATTTTATATTATTTTTAATTATTTTTTAAATAGATCTGGAAACAATCTTCAATTTTTCCATAGATACAATATATCTTTTTACATGAATTTTTTTACGTTTTTTCGGACCCAATCTATCGTATAAGAAATAGAATTTATTTATAATATATTTTGAGAAATACTTTCTTTATTTTTTTTTTACCTCAAAAAAATGCCACGTCATTTGGCGGTTCGCGATCGAAAAAGGTTGGGAACCGCTGCTATAAATCATTCAATATTGGTGAAAAAAATTTCATTTCAACGATACTGACTTATCAAACAAACGCCCCCATATATCGGAAAAAAAAAATTGAAAAAAATTTATTTAGATACCTTTCTTTATTGTATTTCTTAAGAAATTAATTATATCCTATCACACAAAATGAACAAACCAAATACGACCAACCAACAAGAGATACGTTTCGAGTCTATATTAACAAATTTCTCCCATTGCAAAAGCTATCTTTTACCCTGAAATTCGGTGTAAGCCCTATAATACTAAGTGTACTCGATTGTTCTTTGATAGCTTTACTGTGTAAACATAAATTAATTTAGAAAAGCTCCAAGTTTACTTCCCCCAAGTTTCAACTACCACAAACTAATTAATAGTCTCTTGTAAATCATTCACTTTTTTTTAGGCAAACATCATCACATTTACAAATCTTTAATAATCCATAGACATCAGAGGATGATGATAATCTATTTAAAACAAATTTACTAGGTCAATTAATGTAAAATTTAGTTACAGATAAATTATTACTAAGAAATGGAAATTTTTGGAATTGTTTAAAAAGAAAAAAAAATTATCTTTATTTAGATGAAAATTGCTATATCAAAAAAAAATTCTGAAAATAATAAAGCATCAAATAAATATTTATTTATTCAAAATTAAGTCATTGCGTCATATTGCAGTTGAGTCCCAAAAATATATTGATTTCACACGTAGAGATAAGAGTGAAGAGTCAGGGGTTAAAAATGACGAACGTCATTCATATGTTAGACGATTAAGGGGGGAGGGAAGGGGGGGGGGCATTTTCTAAAGATAAATCTTTAAAAAAATTAAAGAAAAAAATATACAGATACTTTTTTCTCCCATCAACCTTTAATTTTTGCAAAATATATGAGGTTAAGATGCGACTGAGAAAGAAGAGTAGGTTCCATCGTATTTTCTAACGAAAAATAAGAGTGACAATAGAAAAGATTCAAAGTTTATTTCTCTAAATTAAAAAAAAAAAAAAAAACCGTTGAGAAATAGAAAGTTATTATTTCTGACAACTTTTAGTCAAAATAATGATGAATTATTTATTTAAATAAATTATTATTAGGAAAAAATAATGGTCGAGGGAGGAGTAAAAATCAAGAAAAGTTTTCAGGCGGGAACCGCATGTTATTACACTCTGAATAAATGATGATCCTCGAGGCTGTTTTCGAAAAAGGTTGAAGTTTGGATATGCAGGACATTGATTTAGAGAGGTTGGGGTGGGCGCCTTTTGAGATGAAAGCAAAATATAAAGGGAAACAATAATTTAATATATATATATATTAAATTTGATTTCTTAGTTTTCGTTATTTTCAGTTCAATAACATCGATATTTTTGAAAATATTTTAAAATAATTTTGCTCAAATTTTAAACGTTAGATTTATTATCTCATACTTTTGGTAGATATTTGAATAGAGAATGAGAATAAATATATTTAAAAAGAATAAAATAATAAAAGATTTAAAAATTTAAAAAAATGTTTAAGGGGGTGAATGAAGAATAAAAATTGTTTCCTGTCCTTATTAAAGTGATACTCTATTAAATGCAAAAATCTCGGCGTCGATACCTATTGTAGTTTTGGAGCTGTGTCACTCAACGGTACATGTCAACGGACAAAGCGCTTTTCCTTTAGGAAAATGCACTAATAAAAGTCGTTGGCTTATCAAACCCTAATGACAAATGGTCTTGAATTGGATTTTTCTAAATAGTCTAAATTAAAAATTTCAAATGAAAATTTTTAATTCTTAGAAAAATTCTTAAAACCTGATGAGCTGCATTTACTCTTGTATTTGTGAGTCTAATAATGTACATATATAAATTCTTTAACTACTTTTATTATTTTTTCACTCATACTTTATTGAATTTTTTTTTTTATAAATGTTTTTTTTTAAACATACTAAGTCAAAAAATTGACGAAATATTTCGATAGAGAGAGAATATTTGAAATAACATTTCTTTTATTTTATTTTTTTATTATCAGTAAAGGGAATGTACTGTAGTGTTAAATGTAAAATCATATTCGTTCAACAAAGTAATCTCCAACAAGCTTCGTTAAATTATCATCCCAGTGAAGTAGTAGTGACAAAGGAAATATTGTATATTATATAGAGCTGGGGCAGATTGATAAATTTTTTTTATCAATGCTATATTTTGTTTGTGTTTTTTTATTGCCATATAGTAAATAAATTAATATATATATTAATATAAAATAGAATTATTTAAGTTAATTATGTTCCACTTATCTTTTAACCTATTTAAGCCTTTTCCAAAATTATTTCTTAAAATTTTGCCTCTTTATATATTTGGTATTATTTATATCAATTAAAAAAAAAAAAGTCTTATTTTATTTTCCAAGAATTAATTGAAGAATTTTCTTTGA
The DNA here is from genome assembly GCA_010014785.2 of Anisolabis maritima. Lineage (NCBI taxonomy): Eukaryota > Metazoa > Arthropoda > Insecta > Dermaptera > Anisolabididae > Anisolabis > Anisolabis maritima. Next base: position 8,838 of record JAAAKE020129292.1, on the reverse strand, counting down.
TTTGAACTTTTTATTTTGCTAATTTGTCCTTTAAGTGACTGTCCCCCATCTTCCACTTAGATTACTGAAATATTGAAAAGTATTAAATCTACAACAGGTTGTTTGATGAACTCGGGGCCATCAAGAGCTTGACCGGGCCCACGGGCTTAACCATATTGTTAATAATTTATTTTAATAATTATGTGTATTTTGGCGAGCACTCTTAAGCTTTTCATCGGCCCAAGCCGCTTTCAAAGAGGCCGGCTCTTGGGTTACAGCCCTTCGTTCCTGCCTCGATGACTCTAGATAATTTAACATATAAAAATAATTTAATTGCTTCAATTTATGAGAGTTATAAATAAATCAAAAGATATAATAAATCCTAAAGAGTAAGCTTTTTAAAATCTGACAATTATACAAAACAAATGATGAAAATTTATTTATTTACCTTAAAATAATTATCAAAGAAGACCTTTCAGGTATTTCTTGGATATTCCAGGAACGGATTTATTAATAAACGAATGAGTTTTAAACACTTAAAATAAATACTTTTACAATAAACACTGAAAGACACTCTCACAGCTAACACGACAATAAAAAAGAAAAATAGTTGGAGGGAAGTGAGGGCGCAGAGATCGCTGCTAGTCAACAACCAGGATGACCACGCAATTCAAATTAGCAATTAAATTCAAACAATATAATATTTTATTTAAAACAAAACGACCACACAATTCAAATTAGATATTAAATTCAAATGTAAAAAAATAACATTTTCAAATAATTATTTATTCTATTAATGTAAATGGACTAAGAAAATTTTTTAATAAAATTATTGAGTCATATTTGTTATGTAAAAAGTATTTTATATGTATATTTATTTATAGCCGTTATTTCGTGGCGAAAAAGACAAAAATCAATAAAATTAATATTTAATTAAATAAAATTTAATTAAATAAATACATATATCTCAAAAATATTGGACTATGAAATAGTATTTAAGTATATAATTATTAACACCAATTTCAAAAAAATTAAGCTCAAAACTAGGCCTCCTAATTTCAGGTCGGGCATAAGATCAACCACACACAGGTGACGCAGCCTAGAAATCTTGTTTAGGGGACGACATTTGTTAATGGAAGTACACGAGGGTAGACCAGATTTCAATTACACGGGAATTTGATATTATTTCCGTTGTAAAAGGCTGAAGTGTATAATATAAACTAACTTTCAGTGTCTCTTGGCCCAGACTACTTCTCTATATCTTAATGATATCTCATTGGGTTAGTATATTTGTTGTATGGTTGACAGGAAATTTGAAGATCCAGGTTCAAATCCCTTATCTTTTCGGGGTTAATAAAATAATATATTGACATAGAATCAAAAAATGTTACTTTTTTATATTCATATGACCTAATAAAAAAATTGTAATATTTTATTACTGAATAATATTATTTCAATTATTAAACAAATCTATTAATTAATTTGTAATTAAAGTTAGAGTGTGTTTCTTTATTCTGAGTTTATATAGAAATAAACAATTCATTAGTTTTGTAAACAATTAAATCAAATTTTCATTTAATAATTATAATAATATTAGAAGATTGGGCTTACTTTTTTTTTTTTTTTAATTACTCAACTTAGTAATTTGTAATATTTACCAGAAATTCCCATGATACGCAAAAGAATATCTTTCATTCCGAACTTTATCGCTATCAATCTATAAACCGCATCAAATGCAAGAGCCAAACAACTTGACCCATTACTAACAAGGGTTGTTGGTCTCAGTCGAAAGGGCCTAAATCCTCCTCCCTTTAATTTCAATGGGGAAGCTTATAGCTCGACTTTCAAATTACGAGGGATGTCCTCTCTTTTTTTTTTTTTTTTCAAACATAAACAGGGCAATTCCATTAAAAAACTTGTTTATAATAAAATTAATGATAACCATACACTAATTTTAATAAATAGAAAATAAATAATTGCAGTGATAGTAAAACTTTGTTTTTTAATTAAAAAAAAATTTCTCAATTTCAATGTAAATTAAATGGAGGACCTAAGCGTATAAAGCAAGACTAAGTTCGAATCCAGCTAACCCAGAAAAATTCTCCAGTTTCCTCAGAGACAAGTAAGTGTCAAATGATTGATCCCTTGCCAAAAAAAAGCTTCCAAAAGAAGAGATCTTTTTGTCTCAGTTATAGAAACTCACCCCAAAATTAAATCCAATCATCCAATTTCGACTTGGGAGTGAATCCTTGAAATTTTTTCAGCCTTCGCCCTGGCCATCTTGATAACGGATTAGACAATAAAGTTAAAATTTTATATAAATACGTGTGAAGAGTTGATTAGATGTTGAACTCAAAATAACCTTAGTCTTCTTGAAGCACAAAATTCATAAAGACGTTTATTGACTATAAAAACTATCAACTTGGCAACGAGTTAGGTCAAAGGGCAATCAGAAGATTTTTACAGCTATTTTTTAAAAGAGGAAATCAGCCATTTTCAGAATTTTGTCGTGAATCAAATTTTATTCCATTAACCTAAAAATACATTGAGCAATTTTTCTTTGTTTTATTTATTTTTTAAGTTAGAAGATGTATAGTTAATATCTCAAGGATGATTTCCTACAAATTATTTCCCCAACAAGATATATTAATTATGTAAATAAAATACATTCATTGAAGTAATCTCCAGATTTACACTGCCGACACATTTAGAATCTTTATTTAAACAGTCAATAAAACTTTATTATTAATCAATTCATTTAAAGCCCAATAAAACGTCTTCTTCTTAGTAAAATAATATTATCATTCACAAAATATTATATTACATAAGAACTCTTGTTGAGCATCTTATAACAATATATAAATTAATTTAACAATAAATTAATGTGTTCGAGAAGAAGTTAACATCTGATGAAAAAAGACTAGAAGAAGGGAAGAAAAAATTGATTTTAGCTCAGGTAACAACAAGCGTCCCTGAGTTTGTAGTGGATAATTTTGTAATTTTGATTCTAAAATTTGGGGTTGGGCCTCGCCCCGTCACCTGTCAAAGACAATGGATATGGGTTCGGATCGATAAAAATCATTTTAAAAAATTGGATGCCAAATAAATAAATATGCCTGGATAATACCCGTATGTATCGTAATAAATATATATATGTTTCGTCTATATGGCTCTAAATGCCGAAGAGACTTAAAAAATTGGCATTGTCCTAAAAAGTACATTAGATTAAATTAAAAAAAAAAATTAAGGATGACGAAGGTTTATTATGACGAATTATATAAAAACTACAAAAAAATTATGAATCTTTAGATTTGCAAACTAATTTCAATTTTTCTGTTTTCGACAGAAAGTTTTATAAAATTCCACATATTTCTTAGACTCCTTCTTCAGTTGACTTACCCTCTTTTTTACAATAGTTCAGAACTAGAATTAGAGCCTGAATTTTAGAAAATGTGCTTTAAAAAGGAGCAAGATGAACTATTCTGATTATAGTGATGGACAAATGTGGAGAGAGAGTCTAAGAAATATTACATTATTTGGAATTTTATACATCTTTCTGATAAAAACAACTTTTTTTTATTGAAATAAATTCCTAGACATAAATAATATTCAAAATAATATAAAATTTCAAATTCCCTCCGATTAAGTAATATACTTTACCTAAATGGTAAAACATTTATTGAAAACAATTATAAACATATATCGTATTAAACAGTATATAGCCCCTCAGGCAATTCAATCAGGAAAGGGAGTTGGTGTGCTAAGCTCTCCTATGGAAGGGACGTTAAGAAGGATTTCCTCTCAAAGATACTCTATTAGCAGAGTATGTTACAAGCTGGTGTTGAGAGAGCCTTCCTTAAACTTGGATGATTAGATTAGGTTAGGGGTTGCCAACCTTTTAGGAACTTTGAGCGAAAGGGGAATTTTAATTGATCTTTCGCGAGGACGATGTTTTTTTTTTTTTTATCAACTTTTTAATTATTAAAAAAATTTTCAGAACAAAATAAATAAATACAATTTTTTTAAATTTTTATTTATTATATTAGAAAAAATAATTTTTTTTTAAAGAAATATGTGAAAAAAATAATAGAATTATTACTAATTGAATATTATGATTATTATTATTCGAGGTCTTTTCGATATTTGAGGCAATATAGACTTTAAACAATTTAATAATGTTTTATTCTACGATGCATTTTATTTATTTATACCAATTGGTATCCAATTAGTTTAAATAAATTGTAATCGGACTGTCGGGAATCAGAAACCACATCCATTAGTTTTTTAAACTATCAATATTGAAATGTCAATATCTCTAACAGTCCGGATGGGGGTAAAGAATAATTTTTAAAAAGTACATTTTTGACAAATTAGGAGAGTTCCACGGTAATCTCCGAGTTATATGTAAAGGGAATAAAGTGGAAATACAAATAGGATTTGTTAGATAAGAGGTGGAGATAATGATAAGAAATAAAATAACCTCACGAGGTTCACTAGGTTTGAGGTGTGTGTCTCCATCGGATAAATAAACAAAGAATGAAATAAAATGTTGAAAATCCATTCTGTTTTTTAACTAAAATGTTTATAAATGATATTAACACTGAGTAATTTTATTCAATAAAAAGGTCGTTTTATGCGCTGAAGAAAAATGTGATGTATAATCAAAATCGAGTAAAACAAAGTAAAATAAATTATTTTTTCGTCCTGGTTGTGTGAAAAAATCCAATATTTAAATAAACCTTCCATTCGTCATTTCAATTGGTATAATTTAATAATTTTTTAAAGGACACAGATCCTCTTTTTAAAAACGAGGGAAGGGTCAATGTTCGTTTTATTTTTACTTTCTCTTACCTCTACCTTACCTATAAGTAATTTATAGTGAGAAAAGATTCCGATCGCAAAAAAAAAATCGATGTCAAGATTTAAATGGAACTACATGTTTTGAGGTCCCCTGAGAATAAAAAAATCGGTCTCGCAAAATGGTCGGCCTGTGTGTGTGTGTGTGTGTGTGGGTAAGATTTCTCAAAAATGAGGCTGAAATTTTATATTTAAATTAGATACTCTTTTGAATAAAATCGGCCAACGGGTACTAGAACTTACTAATTTTTTTTTTTTTTTTCGATTTTCTCAAAATTCCCTCTCACGATTTTGATTAAAAAATTCATAAAACAATTTTTTACTAGATGATCTTTGATTTGTACCCCCTCCCCCCCCCCCTACCAAATTGATTAGAACCCACTTTACTCTTATATGTTTTTAGGTTTTTTCAATTTTTTTCTATTTCTCTAACGATTTGAAATATTGCTATCCTTTATAAAAGATAAACATAAAAAAAAAAATCTAAAATTTTTCAAACATACTGGTATATGGATTATAAATTTTTTTTTACATCCAATTTAATTTAAAAGTTGCAGTTCTTTAACCTTTTGGTATTTTTTTTTTTTTTTTTAATTTTAATTTTAATTTAATAAAAATTTCCAATAAAAAGAGTACTTTTATTCATTACAAATTTTTTTTTCTAATATTATTTGATTTCATTTTAGATGATTTAAAAAGTTCTTGTTTTACTTTCAATATCTCACTTGAATAATTTTTTTTTTTGCCAAAAACTTTTTTCTTTTACGAAGTTAGCTAACTAGAAGGGCATTTCGGGGGTTGGAAATTCGGGGATGGGTGGGTTTGAGCAACTTGTAGATATGTGACACCTAAATTAAATATATTTCCATTCAAAAGCTTTTATTGTATTTGTTGTTCGATTGCTACAATAAATTTAATTCAGCCTTTAGTTGTCAATTTATTTAAATAAATCTGTTGAAAATATATCATCCTTGTTAAAGATTTTGACAGCTTTTCTCGGGTGCTTTTTGAAGGTTGGAGTGGGTGTTTAGGGGATGGGGGGGAGGTGCTTTTTAAAAAGACCTAAACAAGGACAAAAGGCTTGCAGAGCAAAACAAAAGCCATGTTCTGAAAAGTGTTTGAGTGAATGGCCTATAGTTGGAAGGAAATTGTGTTAAAAAGTTATTAGAATAAAAAAAAAAAAAATGAAACGAAATTCTAAATTAAAATTATTTATATAACGACACTTTTTCAACAGCTTAAGGTCGATGATCGATGACTTGAATTAATGGAAAACTTTCTTGAATTGGCACCGAGATTAATTCTTTAAGATTTAATTAAATGATCACCCACCTTACAAAAAAATTTCTTATTTAATAACCATCCATTTTTTTATAAATTGCCTATTTGTCTTAAAGACGGCGAACGAAATGAAAAGATCTATAAATTTGTCGCTATCCCTAAAAGTCAGAGGTAAAGCTTTTGCTTCATGTCCCATGATTGTTCGCTTGCCGTCCTGAGCGATAAATTTGTATTGGCTACGAATTAATTTAAGTAAATAAAGTGTAAGAATTTGAATATAGGGCCGGAATTTATGAAAATGTATCTTGGTGATTTTCCAAGGTTGGCATCCTGTTTACGAGTCTTATGTTGCCGATTTGATGCAAGTGGCGGTGGCATGAGTGAGTTTTTAGAGAAACCTGTTCAAGTTTATGCAAGTATTTATGGAGCTGTTATGTTTATGTCGTTGGTTTATGAATCCGTTTGTTTATGAATCGATCTGTAACAATTTAATTCTAAATAAATTGTATATATATTTTCTCCTTTATTTGTTTTTCTGCCTATAATAGACAGAATATAAACAGTCTCAGATACTGAGAGATGTTTTTTAATTTTTAAATTTATTTAGCTCTCAATTATTCTAAGTGAGATAATACAAGGGTTTGGCCTGTTTTATTTTGGATAATTTTTTTCTAACAAATTTCTTCTATTGAGTGAAGTAAAAAGAAATATCCTATTTTTGCCGGGAAGATGCAATTATGACGAAATGTTTATTGTAAATTATTATTTGACAACAATATTTTTTGTGAGATTAGATATCCCTGCAGAATTGAAGTTGACAAATTGTCATTTGTCAAAATCTATCCATTAGTTTTTATTTGGTACCAGTGTAAACAAGGAGCAAAAAATGCACAATTTTTGGTGTTTGGGGGTTTTCTATTTTCTATAAAGAGAAAAATAAAACGCAAAGCAAAAAAGAGATGTGTTTTGTATGGACTGGATGCCTTAAGCAAACGTGTGTGCTTGGAATCGTTTGAGAAATGTCAGTGGAGTGTTACGAAATGTACATATCAAATGGAAGGAACCCTCAAACTACGGCCCGTGGGCTCGAGAGCTGATTTCATTCGGCCTGTGGATAAAATCATATCTACGATTATTACTTCATCGATAATAAAATATATAAAATCAAAATGGAGGGGACATTTATAAAAATTCGCGATGCTTCTTTTAAATTGGAGAAAATTTTATAAAATATATGAAGTAATGCGACCTTCGCCCAATTTCAGCTTTGTCAATTCGGCCACCAAATATAAAAGTTTGGAGACCCCTGCTAGTGGTGTCATATTCCACTTAAATATCTTTAGTACCCAAGCAAAAGATACTGCAGTTGCGTTGAAATAATGCCTCATCCACCATATTCCCCTGATCTGGTACTTTCCGATTTGCAGTTAATTAAGTCTCAACAGAATTTCCTCAATTAAAAATTTTCATTGATCAGTTTTTGTCTCTGAAAGTTAGGAAGGATGAAATGTTTAATTTACCGAAAAGTTATCGAACTTTCAAAAAAAAATTTTTTAATAGAGGAGGAGGAAGGATCACCAATAGGCAGCCTTTGAATACTCAATAAAAACTCAAAAAGTGAGACGTTTCAAACGAGGTTGACTGATTCATCTTCAGTTCTATTTGGTAGTTGTATTTATGCCCAAAGGTAGTCAATATGGATTTGAATACATATACATGAAGAGGCGAGTGGGTAAGACGGATAAGCTGCGGATTACGAATCTGACCCAATTATCTGCTTTTAATGCCAAAATACTGTGCATAACGTTGGCCTCATATAATAAATTCTACTCGAAATAATTTTTTTTTTATATTTGGTAATAATAATTGTCTTTGTTTGTGAAGATTTAAACTTTTTTTACGGAGAGTAACGAAAATCCATATAAACAATCTCTTTTTAATAAATCTTGATAATATTAAATTCTTGTCTTAAACATTGAAACTCATTTTTTTGGTATTATATAATTTGAGAGAATATGATTCCATTAAAAGAAAGCCTAGTAGAAGTTTCTAATTGGACAGATGATATGAGATACTTTAAAGTTTTAGTTTGATGTGAAAAGAGAGAATTTCCCTATGTTTTATTTAAAATTAATAAGAAAGATAATGCGTTTCATTAAGAATTCATTTATGACTCTAAAAGAAAACGGAACAAACTGAAGTATTCACTTGTTTACATTTTAATATCCCGGTAGAGTAGGCAACCATTTATGTTACTAGAGCTATCTCAAAGTAAAGTCCTTTTCATTGCATTGATAATTTATAATTAAAAGTTTTCTGAAATAAATATTTTTAATGAAGAGAGCGGTGGCGGGAGAGAATGTTGAATGGAGAGTAAGAGGTGTGACAGTTAAGAAAAAAAAGTACAATTTATTTTCGTCGACGGTTCGAGTGAAGGTCTCACTGCAGGGTCGGCACGAAACATGAGGCGAGGCAGCCGCCTCAGGCGGCAGATTTTGACTTGTTAATTTAAAATTTAATAAAAAAATTAAAATGGATATTCTATAATAATTTATTTTATTTTAATGCTTGGTACGGTTTTCAATAAAAATTTGGGTTTTTTTAATAAAATTACTTTTGTATTTTATCATTTATATATTTTTTTTACATATTTACAAAAATAGATATATTTACTGATTTAATATGCTATGAGTGAGACGTCTGAAGTGAGTACCATTTTGC
>JAAAKE020129281.1:0-14551 GCA_010014785.2 Anisolabis maritima | reverse complement strand
AGAATAATTAACATAACGAATTAATTATATAGAGATATAAATAATTTGTTTTATTTAATCTAGAAAAATAATAATAATAATAATAATAATGATAATAAAGTGAAAATAGAGGTGGCCATCATTATGGTACCAATTTAGAGATAATTTTTTTTTTTTTTCTAATAAAACATAAGCAATTTTTTTTTGTCTACTTATCTAAATCTTTTATTCATGAGAAATTCTATTAAATTATATATCAACATGTTATCTAATTAGAGAAAAAATTTCTAAATAAAATATACATCTTATATTTATTTTTAAGTTAAAATTAAATATCATACGCAAATAATTTATAAAAAAAAAAAAATTTCGATTAATTGAGAGTGGATTAATAATTTTCTGTCCTTGAAAAAAAGAGGATATTTGAACGATGATTATGTATAGTATCTCAAGTGGGAGTATGTTCGACAAAGGAAAAAATTTAATTATAATAGAATATGTAGAAAAATTTATTAATCATTTTGGAGATGGTTAAGACGCGTTTAATTTCTATTTGAACATTTTCGATATACTTTTCCTTTTTTATTAGTTATTCTAATCTCAATTTTAGAAAACGACGGGTCACCACTCATTGTCCAATCAGAAATCTACTATGGAAAACGTTTTTGGATTATAATATTGAAGAAATAGATTTTTATTATACCCCCTATAAGGGGGCTAAAAAAATATTCATTTTGTCCTTATCCTCTCCCTTCTTGGCCATTGGTTATTTAGAGATATTTTAGTTATTTGTTGTTTAAATTAAATATTAAGAAAAGGGTTTGATTTATAATAGATAGAAACAATTTAGCTTAGTTCAATGTTTCTCATTCGTGCTTCCCTTTTCCTTCATGCCTTAGCGCCCCCCTTCCCTTTTTTGTGTAACACAGGTTGAGAAACGCTGGCCCAATTGATGTAAATAAGATCAAAAGTTAGAAATATAATTTACAATATTTTGAGATTTTTTTTTTTTTTTAATTTTCGAGAAAAATATTTAAAATTTATCTTGCATAAATTCTAAAACAACTCAAAATAACCAACTCATTTTTTAATTTCTCAGACCGGATCAGACATGCGCATGTTATTAAATCACCCTAGAAATAAACAAATGAGCAGGAGCCGAGCACTTGAGTCATTAATTGAAAAATCCATTAGAGAGTCTATCATTTGGGTTGCCTACCTTCCAACAACTAACTACAAACGAGCCCTTTTCTTTGATACAGAGGTAGAGATCTCACTTCGATGTTTGCCCCCCGTACTGAGCAAATAACAACAAAAATTTATTTATATTTTATTGGATAGCAATTAGGGTAAATAAGTACGGAGTTTAATATTAAAAATAAGTCTATTCATGGTAAAAAATTCAAATTTTCATAAGATTAAGTAGACTAAAAAAAAAAAAAAAAAAAAAAACTATTTCGATAGAATCATTCATTCTTGATTATTCTTTGAGATTCGCATCTCTTTGCAATTAGCAGACAACAGCTCCACTCTCCAGCGGGCGTTAAGCTAATTAAAATATTGAATAATATTCTTTGGCATTCCAGACCAAAGAATACCATTAAGGAAAGAGTGTAATTAATTAAAAAAAAAAAAAAAACTATTAAACTTAATATTAATACCAGCCGAAATTAATTTTAATAGTAAAAATAGATCAGGAAATTTTACATTTTTGATTAGTAATTAGCAGAATAAGATTTCATTTTGATTGTACTAACTTAACCCCTTGACCTCCCCTTCCTCCCGAATAATTTTAAGAATCTCTGTCTTTAGCCGATAATTTATGCAAGGATGTATTTAAAAAAGTAATGTTTCAAGAATAGTAATGCCATAATTAATTATTATTCTGATTTAGGCACCAAATTTGGTTATAATTTTTTCTTTGGGTTATTAAAATTGATCGATATGATGTAAAAATATCAAAATGGTCCTAAACTTTTGTTAATGACTGTATAGTCAGTCAACCACAAAATAAACATCCCCTTTCATTTAATGAGCAGAAAGAGCGCCTTCTTTCTGCATCTTCGTTTAAATTTTCAACCTCTTATCTTTTTCTAACGATCAAAAAAAAGCGAGTTTCAGAGAGAAGACAAAGTGATTAAAAGGTTATTTAAAAAAAAAAAAAAAAAAAACTCTAGGGAAGACTGTATATATGAAAGAAAATACCCTCTGGGTATTTACGATTTCTGACTACTCAATTGTTTTAAAACATGGTGAAAATTAGTTTTCTCGAAATAAGTCAAATTTAAAATCCTTTACCAGACATGGAAAATGCGAGGATGTGATATATTATTTTCTAATACTGAATAAGGATGATTATTAGGTGATTTTTTTTTTTCAAATATAGATATTAAGATTAAGATAAATTATTTTTCAGCTTACCCATGTTTGATGAATTATTTATATACTCAAGGTGTAATATCTACTGTCATCTAATTTTGGAACTCACCTGTAACAAAAAAGAAAAAATAATAATTAGTATAAATATTAAAATAAATTAAAAAAAAAAAAATTGAACAAGTAAAAAATTAATGAATTTGATTTTTTTATTAAAGACAAGGCGCTAAATAAACGAATTTGAAAAATTAAAAGTATTAAAAAGAAAAATGCTGAGACACAAGTTAAAAAAAATTCCGAACACAAAAAAAAATAATCCTAAAAAGAATTAAAAAAAAAAAAAAAAAAAAAACATTTTAATTAAAAAAGTATTTCAAAATATTTGAAATCATTGATATATTCAATTTCTATATATATTTCAAAGAGGCTAATAAGAAAATTTTATATTCAAAAGATATAATTTTGCATCATATTGTAATAATATATTTTTTGCATTTAAATAGTGACATTCCGTTTATATAATATATCTCATAGTTATGTTATGAAAATTAAACTTTTAACCTCGACTGTATAATAAAATAAGAAAAAAAAAAAAGTGAATGAAATAATTTAGTGTAAATTAAATTCAACCATGGTCCGTTAAATTATGTTAAGTGAATCAACGTTAATCGAGGTTTATTTTAGTTTTCAATCTATATCCACTAGTTTTGTGCATATTAGTCAAGACAAGTATAAATATGCTAATAAAACAACCCATTTATGTTAACAATCTCCAGTGTATTTTTGATGTAAAAATTTGATAAATTTTGGTGGTAGTATATAAGAAAAAAATATTTTTTTTTTAATAACCTTACTAATGGTAAATTAGAATTTAATTTTATTAATGAAGATTGACGTGGCTAGTCAGGGTAATCCGCGTTCTATTTTAAATTTTTTTACAAAACATTATTTTTTATAATTTGAATAATACAACGTTTCGGTCGCTCTGTGTCTTTCTTCACATACAAGAGGTATTTTACATCTAGAGAACTAAAGTGAAAAACAAGATGGCTGCCACATCTCGGTCATTATGCTATCTATATTATTATTATTATTAAGACTGGCATTTTGTTTGTTTCCTTTACGGCCCTCATTAAGAAGTTAATCACTTTTTCGGTCCTATTTATAATTTCCTATGATGACGCAATAATTGTTTTAACAATTAAAAATAAATAAAAATAAAAAGCAAATAACAAATAATCTACACTATTTTAAAATATTTTTCACCTGAAACAATAATATTAAAGCATAAATGGAAATTTCAAGTTTTGAAGCATAACGCAAAAGTAGATTTGAAATATAAATAAATAATATATATCGAAAAATCCACCCTTTATTGTATTTTATTTCAAAAAAAAAAAAAAAAATTCCCCTTTATCTAATTTGAACAAAAACAATTTTCACACTAATTATTTCAATTTAGGTAGCTCCACCTACCCCTCTCCCTCCCCCCTCACCCCCGGAATAAGTTCTATGTCGAATGGCTATAAAATTGGAATGTGTGTGCAATTTTTTCCCGAAGCCGTTAAATAAATTCGAAGCGCGATCTAATTAAAATAAAAATGTACGAGCACAACGCGAAACAGGCTCAACATGGCAACATGGCCGATTCGATGATATCTCCACAACACACACACACACACACACACATATATATATATATATATACAACATGGACGTGTATACATATACACAAGACACTAGTGCTTCACACACAAACACACGCATACACACACGCACACATAGAAAGAGACCCGAGGCTATGAAAATTGTTGAGCCGCCGAAGAGAAGGAAAAAATCAATTCTGACCGTTTTTGCTTGACACCGCGCGCGGAGAGAAACAATCTCAAATGAAATTGAATTTTTAAAATACTCTCTCTCTCTCTTTTGCCTTTTTTTTAAATCATTGTTCGCTTTTCTCTCTATCTCTCTCTCTCTCTCTCTCTCTTCATATAAAAACTTTTAAGGATATTTATTAAATCATTAATTGGCTTATGAAAGTCTGTCATATAAAGATCGCGATGTATAAACATGTTTTACCTGCAAAAACTTAATTATTAATTTTTATTAATAATAATTAGGATTTTAAAAGCAAGATTTTTTTAAAATGTTGCTTGTATCGTTTTTCATATTAAATATTCAGCCAGCATCTATAATTTCAATTTTATTGATTTTATTCAATTTCGGAGAGGAGGTTTTATCTTGGGAACTAATAGCATATCAAAAAAGTCCCTTATTAACATCATTTTGGTTCCCAATTAATTTATATAAATACAAAAGGAGACAAAATCACCTTAGATGTTGAAAAAGAGAAATTAAAAAGTCTTTCAATCTAGTAGGCCTTAAACTTTTGACTTGTCTGAAAATAAATAGTCTCAGGTCGCATATAAAATATAGTAACGATAGTTGTTAAGAAATAAAATTAGTAAATAATGTACAATAAATATATGATATCACCATGAGAAATAAGCAAAAATGTAGCATGCGTGATTTACGATCCTTTCGGGGCCGTATTCATTATAACGCTGCATGCGGCTTAAATAAAAAAAAAAAAAAAACGCATTTTTCTAATAATTAAAATTAAAATTAAGTATCATATTTTTCTTATTGTTATTATTAAAAATAAATCATTTTTGTCCGGAAATTAAATAAATTTTTCTTAGGAATAAATTAATTAAGGCGTATTTAATCAAAGAGTAAAAAAAAAAGTTGATAAGCTTTGAAATTAGTTAAAATGAAATGTACTTATTATTTAATTTTGGTCCTCATATTGTTGATCCCTCTCATCGTATTCAATATTTTAACTCATTTGGGAATAGATGAATTTAACTACAAGATCGTTTCCTTGAAGTGTCCAATTTTCTGGAAAGTTTAATTTGTTCAAAATCAAGTGGTCTTCGCTCTGGGGCAATATTTGGAAACGAGGGAGGGGGCAAGTACTGTACATCAAAATATATCTATAATATTAATAAAATTCCACTTTTTATATAAACATTGTATTAAAAAATTAATTTTTTCAATTTGTTTTTTTTTTTTTTTGAAAAAAATTTAACCAGTTGAGTGTATTCTATCTAAATTTAATATTTTCATATATCCATCATCGTCATTGATTCGATCTTCAACGAAATTTAATAGAAAAAAAAATCCTCATTTAGTGAAATATTCCTGCCAAGTCAAAATTCTAACACCGGGAATATAAACAAAACAATATAGGGAATTTAGTGGACGTTGAAAAGTTAAGATTTGTTAAAATTTTAGGAGTGAGTTTAGTTAGCACCGTTTGAATACTTCAGGAAAGTATTTTAGAAAATTATATATTAAAACCCCTATATTTCCGTTGAAATTTGCATTTTGTTGAAGGAATTGGGTTTGTTTGTGATCTGGGAAGTAGAGCTTTGAGCCAATGCTCCTAGGCCTATATTTATAAACCATATGCACTCGAGCCCTGTGCTTTGCTCTTTATTTACTAGACGAGAGGCGGGAGGCTGTCAGGACCACCCAAATTGTTCTCTGGCGGGATATTTATTTAATAACATTTAACTTTATGAAATTCTTTAGCCCGAAACCTTTTTTTTTTCTTTATTCATAAATATGATTTTTATAAGTGTTTTTAAAGATCGTTATATCTTTTGTATCAAAGTAGATAACAACAACATTACAAACGTCACGTTTTTATTGTTTTAATCTAATATTATATATTCTCTCTTTCTCTTTCCCTCAAATCATGAAAATAATTATTATTCCCCCTCTCTTAAAAACATATTCATAATTTTTTTTTCATTAAAACTCATAAAAAAATAATTTATGATGGAAAAAAATAAATTTAAATTTATAAATTTTGATCATGTTACAAAATAATTAAAATTACACTTTGAAATTATTTAATTTTTTTTTAAGTGTGGCGCATCCATCAGTGTAATAAAAAATTGATTGTTTTAATTAATATTCATTATATGGGTTAATAAATATATGACATATAAATACAATTAACGTTTTGGTTAGTTTATTAGTAAACAAATATTTTTTAAAATGAGATATTTTTTTAAGAAAAAAAGCCTTTTGATAAAGATATAAATAAAATAAAATAAAAAAGAAGCAATAAGCTTTTATAATAATAGTAATAATAATAATAATAAATAATAACTTGAACCGGAATCTGTTATTTTAATCATTATTGTTATTATTATTATTATTATTATTAGAATACAAGTAGAAGTAAAATTAATTTTTTTTTTTTTTTTTTTTCGTTTTTATTCCAACTTGGCTGCCATCCATCCAAATCTACTCTAATAAATTTGAGTTTCATTTTAAAAATTTGTACAAAAAATACAATTATAATAAAATGTTTGTTATATTTAGCGTAATTCTTTAAATTAAATCGTATTCAGAATGTTTTTATAAATTTTTCCCACAATTAATGTTTTTTAACAATCTAAAAATTTTTCAAAACATTACCGATATGTAAGGTGATTTTATTTTTTATATTTTATGGAAATATATTTGGTCAAAAAAAAAAAAAAAAAAGGAGGGGAAATTCTATTCCCCTTCAATCCTCACTCCTCCACCCACATTTGGCTGCGCTTAAAGTGTGATGTGTTTAAAAAAAATAATTATTGTTCTCTCTTTATATCGTTAAGCAGCAAACTAACAAGATGTTTTCCTCTTGGGAATCTTCCATGAAAAAAACCTTGGAATGAATCAAAGGGAAAAAAAGAGAAAAAACTTTGGTGAAAAATAAAAAGCAATTTCATGCATAAGAATTTTCTTTTTGGGTAGAAGAACTCTATGGAGGTATAACATATATTTATAACATATATAATGATAAATTTGTAAAGATTCGACAAAAAAATATGGGAGTATTTTTTAGTTTATTGCAAGATTTTAATTTTTTCTTTATTAATGAATTTTTATGAACTAAATCCTTACACTTTAATAAAATCATTAATTAGATGGAACTTTCTCGGTCTTCTTCGCAAAAAACCCGCGTTAAATCAAGAAAATGTACAAATACAATGTACCGTCTGTTAACGCACCACGTGCTCTTATGTCACTATTCGAGGATTGGCGCGTAAAATATAAAATTTTCATTTAACAAGCTCTATATTAACTATAATAAATAATATAATGAAAAAAAATACATTATTACTATTCAATTCTATTACCTTATTTATTATTTAAAGAAAGTAGGAGTTAGTTATTTATTATTGATTAGTTTTATTTGATACTTTATAATAATTAGATAGATATGTAATTATTGTTGTAATATCATTTAGACATAAGAAAATATAAATGTTAACATTTTAAAGTGACTTAGGCCACTTAACATGGTGGTTCCCATTCAAAATTGAGAGTTGTTAGGTCTTGTTTTATTTGATCCAATTCTGGAGGTATTTTTTCTTACGGCATTAGGCATTGGGCAAAGTAAATATATTATTGGAGCAATAAAATTATTAATTTATAGAATAATAAATTTAAAAGGCTGTCCCTTGTGTGTCCCTTGGATTAGCGACAGAGTTCTTGTTGCATAATCAAAGGATTTGAGCTATAAAATTGCTTTAAAATAATACCAATTAATTAAAATAAATATAGAGATATTCAAAATAAAATTTTATTAAAGAAATAAATAAAATAATTCATTTATCGAATAAATATGAATTAATTATTTGTATATATATTATTAAAAAAAGAAGGAATATGGTATCTGAATGTCAACCAAATAATAAACATTATCATAAAACAGGTGGCCCATCGTAGAATATTTTGAAACATTTTTCATTTGCTAGGCGGGCATAAAAATACTAAAGAAAGAGAAGGTTCATTTATAATAAATGAATCGAGAAGAGAAATTTTATAAGAATGTTCAACTATTAAGTAAAAAAAAAAAATTAATTTAGTATTCAATATTAACATTAACCCCCAAGCTTGAGATAATAATAAAGTTGATTTGAAATTTTAAGGGATTTTTTTTACAAATTCTCATTTCTACACACAAAATATTCTAGTTATGGCTATTTATTTCAATAATGAAATAGTGCTTATAAATTTAATTAATTAAGCCTGGATTCAAATATGATCCTACGCTGACAAATTCGTTGATTAATGAAATAACAAAATAGATTTTCAAAATTATTATTTAAATCAGTGGGTTTTCAAAGTTTTGAGAAGAAAGAACAATTTATTGAAAAATTGTTTAAAGGACGCAATTTTCCACATTTTTCCTTAAAAATAAGCTTTCTATTGAGATATAAACTAAATAGAGGTAAGAGAAAGTAAAAATTTGTTTAAATCTGAGTTTGGTTTTGGTTTATAACAAACGTATGGTCAACCAAATGCAAAAAATTCTCTCTCTCTTGCTGTTTAATATTTAAAATTTAATACATTTTATATTTGGACTTGGCTATTTATTAACATTTAGGCGACTCATCTTGTTCATTCATATTTTTAAAAAAATCTTGTTTCTAACAGAGCTGCTAACTTACAAAAAAAAAAATACAAATAAATTGGTCAAATATGCAAATAAGTTTTTAAGTATTTTTTTATAAAGAAATTAAGAGTAATTGTTTTGCGATTTTATTTTGAATTTATTAAAATTTCAAATACTTATACCTAAAAGGAGAAATGGATATATGAGACATGGAAAATTATTTATTTATTTATGATTTATTTTGACTTATTATAAATTTTTTTCGTTAATTTTTTACAAATTTTTCGAATGTTTAAATTTTAGGAGGAGATGAGGAATGGGAGTTGACGCCAAATTTTTTCTTAAAATAATTTTTTTTTTTGACAGAGCGACTTATTATTTATTATTTTTTTTTTTTCTGTAATTTTGTGATTTCTTAAACAGAAAAGATACGTGTTTGTCTCTGGGTCAATGAATGTGTCTCTGTTTTTGCCCGAGTGACTCTATCGCCCGTTGGCGGCGTTACTGGGCGGCGCAGCCGCGAGTCTCTCACTGCGCTCCTCGGACTCCCAACTCCCACTCCGAATCCCCATCTATAAATCAATAATTTTCGTTTTAATTTGCGCTTAGCTAATTGTTTACACTATCGATTGTGTTTCCATTCGGTGGTTATCATTAAAAGTTGGCCGTTATCTGGAGCCTAGCTAGCTAGCTAAATTGCACCCTCCCCCCAACCTCCGATAGATACGAGAGGAGACATTTTAAGTCTGGCTAATGAATTTCTGCATGTTAATCCTTGATTAGCCAATGTGGCTCTGGAACTCATCGATTGACACTCCATCTAATTAATTGAAATCAATTAATTTCAATTTTAAAACAGCTCTAAGAAGCGAAAGAGAAAGCGAGATAATAATATCCTCACTTAATAAAAAATAATTTTAAAAAACAAATAGAATTTCATTTATTTAAAAAGTAAAATAATAAAATAAATTAAAATAACGTTAAGCTTGAGAGTTTCTTAGGACCTAGCGAATGGCTTTCTGATCACGTGGTCGATCCTAATCCGATTTTTTCATTAAATTAATGACAACAAATCCTTCAGTGTGAACTTTGATTAGAAGAGAGACTTCCACCACAATGAGATTAGGTGGAGTTGCTCAGGTGCGCCGTCCTCTATAAAAGACGTTAAGAAAGTTTTTCCCTCTCAATGATGAATATAAATAGAAAGCTACGCAGGTGCTGAGAGAACCCTCCCTCTTGATTAATTGAAGGGCCTCGGTGGAAATAGATATAGGATAGCTAGTTAGATAAATATATAAAATTAAAAGTAAAATAATGGATTTCAGATAGCTACTAACAAGGTTACTAAATTATAAACACTCCAATGAAATCTACTCAATAAAAATTCTTAAAACTACATGACAATCCCAACTTGTTAATCGTTATTCTTTATTATTTTTTATATTATGCTGTATTAATTATAATAATTATACATGATTGGGTTACAACATTAATAATTAATTGGTAGAATTACTTATTATATTTCCATAAATTAATTTTGAGAAATTTTCTTCAAGATTATACAATAATTTTGATAATAATCATTAATAATTAATATTTTTTGTAATAATGAATAATCTTAGTAATTATATGCAAAGATTATATTAATGGGCATTATTCTTTGTTTTAATAATATTTTGTACTTAAAATTGACAATTAATTTTACATATATTTACATATAAATAATAGATGCTGAGACGAGGTATTTGTATTTGAATTTCATGAAAATATATTTTATTATTATTATTAAAAGAAAAAAAATTTATTATAAAAAAAATAATCAGAGTCTTAATTCTGCTGATGATATCAAGGAATTAGATAGGAGATTTAGATAATAATATATTAATTTCTGTTAATAATAATAATTATTATTGATGATAAAGATTAGAATTCCAAAAGATTGAAATTCACTGATATATAGATACATTATAAATATAGATAACTATTGTATCCAAAATAAAGGGGTTTGTCTAAAAAAATTATGATTAAGAACTTTAAGAATTTTTTTAAGAAATAATAAGAAAAATTATAATGAATTCATTGAACTGGAAAAGGTCTCTCACCTCTGACCGTAGCAGTCTTTTTTATATATCTAACTCTTTTTCGTTATGCATATTTACGTATCTAGCTTATGCTATATAATGACGTAATTTGAGGAAGGACTTCTCAACACAGGCACGGTTCCTACTCCTTCATCATTGAAAGGAATTCTTTCTTAAACTCTCTCTTCCAGAGAACCGTCCACTTCAATAAATCACTCTCGTCAAAGAGTGGTCCATGTAAGAAAAATTCAAGTTCACAATTAAGGATTTAAATTTTACTTAAAAATTCTGCTGGAATTGTACTCGAATACGAATCACATATGAAGAAAATGTGTACGTTAAGTTCTTACCTCACGGGAAACCCAAAAAATTTTAATCATAAATTCCCTTTTTTCCCAATTTTATTAATTCATGGCTGATGGGTAAAATAATTATATAAAATTTGCTAAAATAGAAAAAAGAGCCATTTTCTTTTTTTTTACTTTAACTTAAATATTTTTGTATTTAAAATTGATAATATTTGAAAATTATACAATAACAAGTATATATTAGTGGAAATTTAGTATTTTTCTAGAAAACTTAAGTGGCCGTCCTATCATAGGTATAAATATTTGATAAAATCTCAAAAAATAAGTTATTTTAATTTTTTATTTTTTTCTGTAATTTTTTCCCCTATAAATTGCATTGCTGAAGGTCTTCATTATTTTGCAAAGTCAATTGGCATAATTATTATAATATTCCAAATGTAATTATATATATTAACATTAAAGAAAATTTTTAATTATTTTTTCAACAGTCATAAAAATACTGACGGATTTTTCTGACAATTTATTATATAAAAAAATAATAATAATCTCTAATGAATGATAATAATATTTGATAATAATGTAATCATCAAAATGATGAATAATAAAATATTATTATTGTTACGACGGCCTTCTTTTTTGCGGTCATCACCTAATCTCATATATTCACAAATATCTAGTACTATTAAATAGAATCATAATTGTAATTATTGTTATTATTTTTAGGAATAAATAACTTTAATACAATAATAATATGTTTTCAATTACTAATCCATTCTAACACGCATCTAATTTTTTCAACAAAGTATAATAATCAAAAAAAAATTTCTAATGAATGAAAATGGAGAATATTAAGCATATGATTATTATTTATTAGGAAACCGATGGAGTCTTAACATGTTTTTTTTTTATGGACTTTGTTGAATGATTTTCATGATAAAGAATTTTTTTGTCATTGAATTACTAACTTAAGAAAAATTTTATTTCAAGAAAAAAAAAAAAAAAAGCTTAGAAAAATTTAACTCAGGTTAAGATTTTTCTTAGGAATGTTTTTGAATATGTTTTCATATTTGTTGAGAAAAAGGAGATGAACAGATAGAATTTCTTTTCTTTTTTGATTAGGCAAGGTGCAGGCGGCCAAGGATGAAAGAAAAAATATTTTTTTTATTTCTGCTTATCGTTGACGTTTCGGGCCGCCTATCGCTTCTTTCATCAGGACGAATAAGCTGTCAAATTATTAATATAGGTGGCATGTAAAGTTTTAATAATAAATAACAGCAACGTATTATTTATAAACTAATGGACAATAATAACAATTAATTATGTATTAATTGTCTTGAACGCTTTTGTTTCAGATACATGTTTTTATTTCAATATATATTGTGATTTTTTGTTTGTTATTTTATTTTTAGCTGGTTCTTTTTTTGGAAGGGGGGAGGCTCTGGACCAACCATACACCATTGAATTTATCTTTTTATTAATATATATTATTCCACCCATATTTATATAAAAAAAAATACTCTACAGCAAGAGATCGGAGACAGTTATGTAATAATGAAAGTATTTGGCCAAATATTAAAAAAATTAGAAAAAAAAATTTTAACGCTAATAATTGAGAATTTTTTTTTTGATTTTCGATCTTTATACATTAAAATAATAATGAAGATTATCCGGTTATAATTATTTAAATTAATTGGTTACTATTTTTAATTGTACTGTTCAGGAGAGGAAATGAATCTGTTCCTTGGGTCATAAAACAAGACCCTTGTCACTACTCCTAGCAATTATTATTTTATTGACGTTTGTTTTTTTTTTTTTTTTTTTTTTAGTTGATATTTGAATGTCGTTGCTCTTTAATTTTTTAAAGAAGGTTAAGTATTTTAAATTTTAGTAGTATTTTATTTTAATATTAGTATTTTTTTATGGCTTTAGAAGAAAAGAAGTTGGATTTGGTCTGAGTGTCCAAACTCGCTATCTTTGTTAATCATATATTATTAAAATAATATTTATTCATTGCAGGTTAATGTTTGACTTCAGTAATTCTGGTGGCAGTTCTCTTTAAATTTTTTAATGAAAATATTCAGCCAGGTGAGAGAGAGGCAAAAAATGAGATAGAGAGAAGGTAATTTTTGTAATGTTGGTGTGCTTGAGAGAGTGAGTGTCCTTGTATGTTTGGGGCCGTCGTCGTCGCGGCCTAACGAGGCGGTCCTTGCCATTGTCTCCATCCCTGTCCCTCCGGGGCCCTTCGGCCGAAAGAGTGAGTGAGATGGAGAGATCGGAATCTCGGAGGCAGCGCGCCGCGCCGCGCATCTCCGCTGCCATCTTGATACGGTCAATTTATCGCCATGCAAAATATAACACACATACACAGGCACACAAACAGACAGAAATGTTTTTT
This sequence comes from Anisolabis maritima, assembly GCA_010014785.2. NCBI lineage: Eukaryota > Metazoa > Arthropoda > Insecta > Dermaptera > Anisolabididae > Anisolabis > Anisolabis maritima. The sequence goes on along the minus strand of JAAAKE020129281.1, from coordinate 949 downwards.
TTTGCCTCCTCCTCCTCTCCATGTCTGTCTGTCTAGAGAAAATAAAAAAATATGCATCATCATATATAGAAGTTTAAAATATGTTTGAATATTTTGGTTGGATATCAATTAAACAAGATCAGCACAATTAACGCTCAAAGCGCCATCTAAAAATAACTTCAGCTTTTTTTTTTTTTGATACTTAAAACTAAATGAAAAGCGACAAACATTCTAAAAAAAAAACAAAATAAATTTTTTTTAAAATTAAATCACTTGGAGAATAATAACAAGAACAACTTTTTCTTTCATATATACGTATTTAGATATTGATAATTACTATATTAATTAATAAATATTAATTATTAAGATATGGCATATAATAAACAAAGATCTATTTTTACTCGTTTTGTTTAATTTTAGGCGAAAAGTTCCTGCAGTGACGTAAGAACACGTGGTGCTTGAATTTTTGATTTTACGCGGGTTATTTTTTTACAGTAAAGATTTGTCGGGTAAAAAGGGTCCGATGTGTTTCTAAAAAATAAAAAAACTCTAATTTAGACCAAACAAAACAAATTAGTATTTTTATACTAGGACTTATTAGGTTGAAAAAATAAATATTATTTGAATAGATCATATATTTTGGAAATAATATTTAAGATTAATATCTTAACCCCTTTAAAATAAATAGAATAATGCCTATTTCTATTAAAATAAATTTTTTTAATAATTATTAAAATTACTGAAATATAAAATTTATCTGACGTATTTTCGAATCATCAAAATTTATAGAAGTTTAAAATATGTTCGAATTTTAAAATAAAAATATGTCTGATATCAATTAAACAGGATCAGCGCAATTAACAAAATGACAACAACGCTCGAGTAATTATATTCGAGCGCCATCATTAAATCATTTTCTTGATTATGAATGACTCTACGTATCGTACGTGGAGAGGCGTGCGATTTTACC
>JAAAKE020129270.1:0-14554 GCA_010014785.2 Anisolabis maritima | reverse complement strand
ATAAGCTGGCAGCACTAGACTAGTCCGCCTGTTTTTTATGAAAGTAGTCGTTTAATTATGCGTGTATCAGACTTTACCTTTATCCCAAAAATGTTGCTTTAATTATACTTGATTATTTGAATAATATACTTACTAAAAAATAAATTTTTTGCTATTTTTTTTTTCAATTAAAATTTGACATCGAAAAATTATTTCTCAAATTTAATGCCAACTTAACCAAGTTAACCCAGTAATGGCAACCTAATAAAAAATAACAATAATAATTTAAAAAAAAATAAAAATAAAATAAAAAATTTATTAATTATTAATTAATTATTTTAATAAATATGATTTACCTTAAAATGATAAAAATAAATTATATTCAGGCTAAAAGAAATAAAACCGAGAAGATAATAAATGGAGCTTTCCAACATTCCAATTCAAAAATGAATAATAGCGGTTCTGATTATCTTATTTATTTATAAATAAAAAATAATTATTTTTAAAATATAAAAATATTAAATAATAAATAACAATACAAATAAATCCATTCTAATATTTGACGAATGATACTTCTAAAACCTCCTTTCTTTGTGATTGTTTGAAGACTTGAAGGGACTTGTTCTCTAATCGTGGCCAAAGCCTCAGCGAGAAGATTTGGACAGTTTCATAGGAAATATATTTAGAAATCGGAGAAGTAGGAGGTCGCGTGTAATAATATTATTGAGCTCCTTCAAAAAATAAAATATACTTTTAAAATTTTTATAAATTTATAAATGAAAAAAATCCAATTTTCTCATCTTAAATTTCATTGAGGGTGTTCTGTGGCCGCAAGCAAACATGAAGTTCCAGAGGATGTAATCTAGCCTTAGCTCTCACATATTATGTGCGATTCGATCCACCAAGTGATTTTTGCTCCCGGAAACATAGTGAATCGCATCCTTGGATTGGGAAAGCATGTATTAGTTACTTTTATGGGAATGATGAGAGGGGAAAACCAATTCTTAAAATCTGTGTAAGATGTTACATATAGCAAAAGCAGTTCTAAATTCATGAAATATGCATGTATACACAAGGAAGGGAAACTAGGCTCGGTACACAAAGGCTCCAAAAGAGCAGTTTTTTGTTTGTTTTTATTTGCTCCACTGTATTTCAGAGTACATTTTGAAAGCGGAGATTTAGCAAAAAAGCTTAAATAGTTAATTTAAAATTCATTGTTGAAATAGAATCTGAGAAAACTTATCTTAAGAGACATATATTAAATCAATACTGGTTTCTACTAGTTGGTTGAAAAAACAAAAACATTAGATAAAATTAATTTATTGTTCTATTTTGCTTATAATTATATGAATTATGAGAACGTACAAATAGCTTTAGTATATATAAATTATAACCTAATATTTAGATTAATTTGGAAAAAAATTCAACTTTCTAAAAATTTCTTAGGTTAACAAGTGTATATTTGGAACATTGTTTTAATTATTATTCTAATGAGGAAATTTCAAATTAAAGGAAAATACCTATATATTATATAGGTATTTTATAGTATATATATAATATGGAGTTTTGCAGTGATGAATGAAATAATTTTTTGAAAGGACTGAAAAGTTAATGAATGATCTTTAAATATGATTTATTTGTATAAAACAAAATGTTTCGGCTAGTCATTCTGTATTCTTCAAGTGGAATTACATACAAGTCCCAAATAATTTTTCATCTTCAGATTGTTTATCTGATTTTGATCTGAAGGGCAAAGAATGAGAAGTCGAAAAGTTATACACTCAATTCTGTTTTTACGAAAAAAAGTATAAAAAAATATTGTATCGATGGAAAAATTTAAGATTGGCTCCAGTCATATATCATAATTAAGAAAAATGGTACAAAATTAAATTATCATGTTTTTATTAAGGTTATATAATGAGGCTCGCGCCCTACATAGGAGGGAAGTCCTGTGGGACATGATAGCTCTGAGATGACAAAACTCTAGTTTACAAACGTAAAAATAAAATTAATGATTTAAAAAAAAAATTGAAATTTTATATTTTGTTCTTTAATTAAAAATTTAAACTATCATGGCAGAGGTTTCCAACCATGAGGAAATTTTAGTGTTTCAGGTGGGGAATCGAGATACTTAATAAAATAAAATAATTTTCATTATAAACTTTTTTGCCCTGTTTTTTTTTTCACTATCAATTTTTTTTTTTATTATTAGAGAGCAATGTTTTTTAATTAATTAATTAATTTATAATTTGAAATGTATTTTTCTTCGTTAAAGTTAACCTAATCGTTTAACGAACCCATTTTATTTATTTTTGTTTATAGTTGGAACTTAGCAGTAAAAAAAAAACTATTCATTCCTACTATTTATTTTTTTTTACTGCAACCTTCTTCTTTCTTGGAAAGTAGAGAATTATATTCTGCTATTTACTGAAAATGGGGATTAAAACGAAAACGGTTGGGAACACTGCTGTTATTTTGTTTTTAATATGGATCGATCATGTTATATCGAAACAATTCTATAAAAAGTGAATCAAAGGTTTTTTAAATTCTTGTTATTTCAAAATGAGTGTATTTTATACAAATAAACAACAGTTAAAACGAAAGTGTTTATTTATTATAGATTATGTGATAGTTTTAATTTCAAAATTTTCCTAATTTTTTACCTCGGGGGGAAAAATATCAAAATATTAGTTTAATGCTGAAATTTGATTGTAAATGTATGTGTGGATGTGAATATATATAACTGGAGTAAAGTTAAAGGTAAAGAAAAACAAGAATTAGCAGCTTTTATTTTATCTTTTTTATTATGCCCCTCTACACTAAAGTTTCTGTCTCAGGTAAGATCGAAACCTCTGCGATCTTGTTTAAGACCATCCAAAACTCGAATGTTAGTGTAGAGTAGAGTGGTATAATCAAAAAGAAAAAACAATATCTACTAATTCTTTTTTGTCTTCATCTTCAATTCTTTTTTATCTTCACCTTCAAATTTGATTGAATTGTGATAATTAACATTTCAATATTTGATCTGCAGGTAATATAAACGTAGGAAAATATCAAGATTCAAACTCGCTTTATTTTTATAAAAATTTCCGATTTTGGTACAATTTCTGGTTTCAATTAATTTCAAAAATTTTTAAGACATTAATTTAATATTCTTTTAAATTAATTTTTTTATTTAAACAAATAAAAAAAAAAATGTATTAAAAATTCTTACCAGGAATTAAATTTTATAATTATAATACAAATAAATATAATTTTATTTAAGGATTGTAATCGGGATTTTTTCTTAAAATTACAAAACCTTCCATAATTGGGGTGAGAGGTACATATTCTTCAGTAGCAAGTTCTGCTCTCTCACCAAATGCCAACAAAACGGGAGTTGTGTGTGTCTGAAAACCGGTGATTGTTTTAGGCTTGCCGGCTTGGCCAACTACGTCGACAGCCTAAAAAAAAAAAAGAAAGAAAAAATATTATAATAATAAATTAAGAAAAGTCCCAAAGTGGGAATCATTTAAACAAGGGAGCATTTAAGATATTCTGAAGAATAGGAAGATAGTCAGTCATTTCGTTTTATTCGGAATAGAATAGAATAGAATAGACCCAATTTCAGACCCCAAAAAATTTGACGGTACAAAAAAACATCATGTTTTTGAAATTTTATTCAAATTATAATATAACAATTCAGTATGTAATTATTTATTTAACTTTTCTATATTCTACATAAGTGATTAATAAGTTTTTTTTTAACTTCCGAACAAAAGTTAAGGAGAGAAGAACCAGCACTGGGAAGAGAAGAAGCAATCCAGGAATTAGAAAATGAATGCTAAATAACATTTCATATAAAATTTTGAAACCGTTACAATGGGAAAAATTGGATGAAAAAATTTGATTGAGAATAAAATAATGTAAAATTAATATATATGAAAACAAACTATTTTTTTATATAAAATATAAAAAAATAGTTTATTTTTGAGAAGCATTAAATGCCTATTTTAGAAAATAGATTTTATTATTTTATTTTAAACTTCAATTTTTTCATTCATGGGTTCAAGATAAAATCTTCAAAATTATTTTCTAAAATTTGCATTTAATATATATAAAGTAAGATAAAAGGATAAAATCTTTTAGGGAGATTTTTTAATTATTGATTACCATTACAATCAATTTTTATTTATGGGAATACAATTTACTACTACTACTGGTCCATCATGGAAGTTGTCATGTTTTTAATTTATTTTCTAATGCTCATGAAACTAAGTAACATACTTGGTATTTTAAAAAATTATTTTCTAGCTTACCAAGCCTACTCTCACTGGTACGGCAACAGGAGTCAATGATTCATCAAAAGTAACCAACATTCTTGGTTGCATTGCTGCGGCCAGAGTGTATAAAAGATAATGAGATCTCCCAAGGATTACTGAAAAAACAATGAATAAATTAAAAAATAAATATAAATTATTAAAAAGACTGGGAAAACTATAGTATTTCACTTTTTTTTTCAATTAATAATAATAAAAAACATCTGGGAATGCCCAAAGCGCATTTCAGCAACGAATTTGAATCTACGCTTCTTCTTTCTAAACGCAAGGATTATTTAATTGCTTGAATTTTCAAAATAATAAAATGGGTTTTATAGATGCTGATATCCGAATCTAATATAAAAATTGTGATATTTCCTAAAATTTCGACGGCCATTTTCACTACGTTGTTATGGACTTTAAAAATGTTTCCAGATTTGTACTCGAGTTTTAATGCTTTATCCGAATCCGAAGTCATAATTTTGATATTCGAAAAAAAGATATACAAACTACGGACAGACAGAAATAACAAAATTTCCAAGCAAATGGTTTTGCTTTCTTAGAAAAGCATTTTTAGGTCTCGCGTTATTTAAAAAAACAATTGATATTGTAAATTTTTCTCGCTGATTTAGGCCTAATTATCCTTTTCATGTCAATAGAATTATGTTAGTGACTGAAGGAGTGAGAAAAATCCTATATTTTATTTAAAATAACTTGGAGGTATGAAGAGATAGCAGCCTGCGTGTCTTACGCTAGCAGTTGGTATGGTACCACTCATGTTGCTAGATTTTCACAAAAACACTCACTCCTGCTATACATACTGTCTATCAATGATGCACTTACTAACTGGCAAAGCTGCAATCGTCTGCAGAAATCCATATTAAATAGAATATAATAGTGTTCCTTTAAATAACTCGAGGTCTATACGAGCTTTTCAAATAAAGCAAAATCGATCGATCGCCTGAAGTAAGATTTTATTTATTTTATTTATATTAATTCCCGGCATCTGTTCCTGATTACTTTATTAAGTTCCTTTGAAAGTCGTATATGTAGTCTGATATGTATTATGAGATTAATTTTAGAACAAATAGAATGACTCGTGGATGATTTTATAAATATATTTATTTTTGATTATCGGATTCTAATTGTTTAGAGAAAAAATAAAAAATGTAACTTACTATTTTTAACATCCAGAAAACCAACGAGAGTTGCAAGGAGTCCAGCCAAAGCAACTGGACTGAGTAATTGACGATCACTGTGATATGGTGAAAGTGTGAGTGTGCCTTTGCCCAAATGAGTCAACCCTTGAGCTATTCGCACCATAAATAAATTATTCGGGTCTTTTGCATGGAATTGAGCGAGTTGGCGTAACATCGCCGCCAATCTGGCATTATTGGTACCAGCACCAACGAGACCCATAGCGAAAATCGCATTGTGAGCCACCTCTGAATCGCTATCATGCGAAAATTTGCTTAGAGTATCTAAAATTCCAAGTTTAGGGTTTGATACTGAAATGAGACCTAAAGCTAGAGGCACAGCGCGTCGAATTACGGGTTCGCAATATCTTAACTGAAATAAAATAAAACAATTATTAGATAAGATACAGAAAATATTATTTATCAACAACGATTTAACTGTTTTTTAATATATTAGAAAAATAAGATCACATTTGTACAGTGATTTTCCCAACCATACATTCTATGTGTGTATTATTTATTGGTGTGAAAAAAAAAGAGTGGAAATTCTCACTGAAAATTTTTTAGTTTTAGTCACTAAGCATATACCCGCGCCAGTTTAACTTGAGTTTAACTTGCTTGCTCTACATCATGTATTTGAGAAGTAGCAGAAACATGTATTAAAATAGAAATAGGATACTTTGAAAAAGTTCATATGAACATTAATGTTAATGAAAATAAATATACATATATAGCAATGGAAAAGAATTATAAATAATGGGGTCAAATTCCCTTGAATAACCCTTGTTTAAAAAACCTTTAACTTCTTTATTTACAGTTTATTAACAAAGAATAAATTTAAAACAACAATCAATACATACCAGATGTCCAAAAGTTCTGAAGGCCATTTCGCTTCCAATTTCTTCTCCCATTGCTATTAAAGCAATTCCTAAAACAGCGATAGCTTGTCGAGAAGATAAGTCATCTTTTTTATCATCTTTCTTGTCTTTACGATCATCTTTTTTACTTTCCTCCTTATCAGAGGTTTCATAATGTTCACTACAAATATGTAGCAATTGCTGTACTTTTAAAACATTCCCGGTGCCTGCATAGGCACAAATATCCACCATCGTTGTAGACATCGATTTGAATGGTTCGGGGATCACTTCTAGAGCTGCGATAATTGCCTCCACTGCTTCTTGTTTTCCTAAAAAATGAATTTTAGGAAAAATATTATTAGTGTTTTTATATCAAATTTTTTTCCGATACAAATAATTAATATGCTGAGTTGGTTTAAATGTTTACATTTTATTTGGATAAAAATTTTTTTTTTTACCTAGGTAACATAATCCTAAGCCGAGGGGAAGGAATCGTGCGTAGGTGTCTTGCAAATCAGTTTCAGATTTCTCCATCAATGTCTGGACAATGACGTCGGTAACTTCGGGATTACAAGAGCCGACAGCAATCATGCCGCAAGCTAAACCTGCCATCCCAATCACTTCCATACTTGATCGAAGATCGCTCAAAACGGGCATGAGCAATGTTAAAACTGCTTCTCTGTTAGATCCGGCATAAGCAAGACCAAGCCCTTAAAAATAAAATAAATTATATGAATAGAACGTGATTGAATAAGCGAAACAAAGTGATATGACAAAAATTCTTCTAATTAAAACTTGTACAATTATCAACTGTAGAGATATTTTATTTTTGTATTTTAAATGCGAATAGGCGGGAGTGAGACGTTTTCAATATTTAATAATAGAAAATAAGCCTAAATCCGTCATTCTTAGTATTTTATTAATATACTGACATATTTCAAGAACATTTCCTTTTTCAGTGTTAAAACCTTTTCGATACTTCAATTATGAACCAAGATTAAAAAAAACAATGGTTGTTGATTAATAGTGCAGTTAATTAAATGTCTGTCTGTTTTTCTCTTCCAACAGTTTTTAGCACTGAAGAAAGAAACAGCAAGTTCTTGATACAGGTCTCTAAAAAAAAGAGGATATAGTCTATTTTTCTATTATTAAATTTTCTATTTTTATTTTTAAATTGTAAATACAAATATAAAATAAACTTTAGGGCTTTTATGTCGGTATTTACAAATATTTTATAAGAAAAATTTTAATGTAAATTGAATTTTGTTTTTTAAAATAAATTTCTTAAATTAAAATTTTTTTTAAGTGGCTAATTCTTCTTTTGGTCTTTTAATTAAAGTAGTAGAATGCTATTTTTGTAGTCATCAACAGGTTTACCAAAGGTGGAAAACCTGATGACGAATACAGAAATAGCAGTCAAAACGTTGTTTTCTCAATAAAATAAATCACAATTAAACATTTTATTTTTAAATTTTTGTATTTAAAAATAAATAAACGATATTTACTTCAATAAGAATGACAAAAATTAGACAGAGAAGTAAGTTTTAGAAGAATTAAAATGAAAAAACTAGAATTGCTTAGTCTTAGAAAGGTTTATTGGCCATACATACCCACAATTGCCCCAATTCGCATGATATTACTAGAATGTGAGACATAATCAGATAAAAGAGCTAGAGCTGGATCACAATCATTTTTCACGCCACAATTGACAATTCCACAAGCCAATAACGCTCCAGACTGAAATAAAATATTAAAAGATATTTAAAAATGTTATAAAATAAATAAGTTTTATTCAATTACAACAAGTTCTTTTATTAATATCAAGTTTAAATGTGAAAATTTTAAAAATATTATAAATATAAAAACCTTAATATAATCTTCTGCCGAATATAAATACTTGTCGATTGGTGTTAAACCTCCATCTACATCCCAAAGAAGGACTACACCAAGAGAAGCCGTGGCGCTAAGCATTCCTGAAATAAAATCATATATATTTAATTTATGAAAAAGATGAATCGATTAAATGAGCTGATTACTCTAATGCGAATACAAATTTTCTGTATTTTTTTAAATTTGGAAGTATCAACATAAAAAATTTAAATTTAAATAGTTTAAAATAATATGATTATTAAAAAGTAAAAATCTATTTAAAAAAATATGGAAATAGGAGAAGCGGCGTTTCCATCACTCATTTGAGCACACAACTCATATAAATTCACTTAAAAAAAAGTTTTTTAAGATCTGTTAAATATGTTATATTATATTAATATAATAACATAGACTCATAATTATTCTCGTTGGAAAAGTGACATTTCGTACTAAAAAAAATTCTTTAACAGTTTTGTGATTGATCGATTCAGTTGCGGGATTTAGCGATTAAAAGATGGACGCCAACAAAGAGAAAATTCTGCTTCTATAAAGGCGAAAATGCAAGCCAGGCGGCTGAAATTGTGAATGGTGTTTATGGTCTCGATACTAACACAGCTTTTGGTTTCGTCGATTCCGTTCTGATAATTTTGATGTTAAAGATGCACCTCGCACAGGAAGGCCCGTCGTCGAAAATGTCGATAAAATGATGGAAATGATCGAAGTAGACTGGCATGTTAGCAGTCATAGTATTGCCCAGGAGCTGAAGATCGACCACAAAACAGTTTTAAACCATTTGCATAAATCTGAATTCAAAAAGAAGCTCGATGTTTGGGTGCTACACGAATTGACACAAAAAAACATGATGGAGTGAATTTCCATCTGCGAAGCCTTGGCCAAACAGAACCAAATCGAGCCATTTCTGAAACGGTGGTGACTGGGGATGAGAAATGGGTTATATACGACAATGTTGTGCGATAACAATCGTGGTCAAAGCGCGGCGAAACGGCTCAAACGGTGGCCAAACTAGGATTAAAGCCTAGGAAGGTTTTGCTGTGTGTTTGGTGGGACTAGAAAAGAATCATCCACTATGAGCTGCTTCCATATGGTCAAACACTAAATTCGAACCTCTACTGTCAACAATTGGACCGTTTGAAGCTAGCAATCGACCAGAAGCAGCCAGTATTGGCCAATAGTAGAGAAGTTCCATCACGACAACGCCAGGCCACATACATCTATAGTGATTCGCCAGAAACTCCGGGAGCTTGGTTGGAAAGTTTTTATGCATCCACCTTATAGTCCGGGCCTGGCACCATCTTTTTTTGTCAATGCAAAACTTCCTTGGTGATATAGAAATTGTCCTCAAAAGAAGATTGTGAAAATCGATTAGTCAAGTTTTTTGCCAACAGGGCTTCTATGAAAGAGGCATCAGGAAATAACCTTTAAAATGGCGACAAATTGTAGAACAAAACGGTGCATATTTGTCCAAAATTTAACAATCCTAACTATGTTTAATAAAGCCTTGAAATGAACGAAAAAATAATGAATTTCTTTTTCCCCAACCTTTTATTTTATAGTTGATATTAATTTTATTCATTAAATAGAAGATTATATATAAAATAAATATGTGAAATAGAATTATCACGGGCCGCGTTTGTTGTTTAGATGAACGCAACGTTTCAGCTCTGTTTTTTTAGACAATATCAAAAGTAGATGGTTAGGATGTGATGATGATGGCCGCTTGTTTTTGGGGACGCACACTTCTTGTCCCACAAATTTTTTCAGTGGGTATCTCTGGAGGTGAGAAATGGGTTATATACGACAATGTTGTGCGAAAACAATGGTGGTTCAAGCGCGGCGAAACGGCTCAAACGGTGGCTAAACTAGTATTAAAGCCTAGAAAGGTTTTGCTGTGTGTTTTTTCAGTGGGTATCTCTGGGGCTTGCGTTTGTAATTTATTAAATATTTGTTATAAATAATATTAAGGATATAATACTGGTTGTCTGGTCTAAAAGCTCATCATAATTAGATACTTATTAAAATAAAATTGTAATCATACCATGTTCCTTATTTTTATAAATCCATTTTTGGCCGTCCTCAGTCAATAATTTATCTTTTCCAAATGCGGCGTTTACAAATCCGTTGACAAAACTTGCCGCTAGATTTTGTCTAGCGGAATCAACTTGGCCACCGCCGAAAGAAGGTCTCGAATTTTCTAAATGAGATTTGTAAACATCTTCTGGAGTTTTTGGTTCCATAATATCAAGCTTTAAAAAAGAATAAAAAAATATAATAATTGAAAAACAAAAAGAAATTTAAATTACATACTTCTCTGGCTAAATTTAAGAAATGATTATTTAAATGCGAATTTGAAAGGATGTCAGACAATTCGTCATATTCTGGCATATTTTCGTTTAATTCTAAACAAATTTGTTGTCTACCAAGCATAAAGGCTAATTGTTTTTTAGCGGATCTGAAATTATTACATTGTTTATATTATTTATTTATAAAATTTAATAAATGACATAAAGACAAATATTTACAAATCTGGACAAGAATTGAAAATTTCTTGGATCAGCTGATTATCATTGAGCTGCATAGCAATTCGCATAGCTTGAGGATATTGATTGAATCGACGAAATAATCTGAGCGTGGTTTGTAAAAGACTCGTGTTCTCCGGATCAGGCACGTAAGGAACGCAACTAAAAAGTGATTCAAATTATTTTATAATAGGATCAATGGGCTTCAAAACGGTTTGAAATCATCACAACATACAAATTCGAAGTCTCAAAACAAAGTAGGCATGATTTCAAATCGGTGTGAAAGGGCATTATATTCTATAAATGATAACTCACAGACGTGTTAACGGCAGAATTCTTTGTTGATATTTATAATAAATAATTATTATTTAAATTAATTATATTAAATTAATTTTTTCTTCTTAGTGATCTATTGCCAAGCAAAAATTATATTTGTAATATATCATCAGTTTTCTACTTTTACTTTTAGGCATTTTTTAGAATTTTTTTATTATTATTGTTATATGTGTGCATGGAAATTATTATTTTTTAAATTGTCTACCAATTAATTTAAATAAATTATCATGTGCATTGGTATTATATTTCTAACTTTAGTTTTGTTTTTTTATTAAGAATGACTAACTTCTAATTTTTGCTTTTGTTATTAATACACCTGTTTTATTTATCTGATTTAATAATAAATTTTATTTCGTTTATTTTATGTGATAAACATTGTATGTTCCTTCATTTTATTCCGTGCTCTGCTTATTTCTAAATAATCATCAAATTTAAATTTAAATTTTTTAAAATATTTTCTCATTTTTCGCCTCATTTTCATGAATTTTTTAAAGAGGATAATACTTTATTGCAGTGTCATGGAATGAAGAAGCATGCAGTTTCAGTCATTTGTGTAACTGTCTGACACGCCCCTGGACTTGAATGTATAGGTAGAGGACTTATTCCATGACCTAAGGATCAATGTTAAAATAGCAATAAAATTCGTTTAAATTATATTGGCTACCAATTAATTTAAATAAATATGGACGGAGTTTAATTGGCCTCAGATGCCGAAAAAGAATAAAAAAAAATGAATCGGCGCACATAAATCAAATAAATAAAAATAGAGAAAAATCTTTGGATCCTATGTGTTTTTGGACAAGGTGAATAATTTACTTAATAAATATGATATTTTTTTAAGGTTTCTACCCAATTACAATACACAAAAAAAAAAAAACGATATCTGTACATGAAGAACTAGGCCCATTATTAATTTATATTCTAGTTCAATTTATTTATATATTTATTTAAATGACATGAATAAACTTACCTTGTTAAATAAAGGCATACCCTTGGGTAGGCAGATTCGTCAACAAACTCATCTAGTAGATCTAATCGCTCCAATTCCATAAGCAAATCGCATGCATCTGCTTCTGCGTTATGGGACATATTATACGGAACGATTTCACATGCTAGTTTGATTAATTTATTCCGATAGGCTTCATCAACTACAATAAGTTCACTCCATTCTGCTGAGATTTCTCCAGCCAAATGTCTGAAATATAAAATAATTTTTTTTTTTAAAAGTTCTAATGAAAAAAAATATATGAAGAGAGTTCTATAAATCGTCAGATTATAATCAGAGAAAGATCAGAAAAAATTAGAATAAGTCTGTTATTTCTAAAGATTAATTTTTTTTTTTTTATAAATTTTTAAACAAAAATGATCGACTACCTTTAGGAATCGGGTAATTTACACCATTTTTATTAAATTTATGGGGATTGTTTTTCTTCAAATTTTTAGAAAATGTCCCTTACTAATAGTCTTTTTCAATTAAGAGTTTTAGTGGTTTATCACTTTTTTGTCTCTATTTATTTTTTTTTGGAAAATTATTTATATAGACAAAGGGCTCATTGTGGAGAGACTATTTTATTTTTAAATTTCTAATAGGGTTTATATTTATATTATAATGAATTTTTTGGATTAAAAAAAAAAGATTGCTCTAGAAATTTTGAAAAGTGATGGATGGCTACAGTGTCAAAAAAGAAATTTAACTGGTGTAGCCAAAACAAAACCTATTCTATTAGATAGATAGAAAAGTTATGTTCTATGAAAAAAATTCTAAATAAATGTTAATTATTTATATACAAACTTTCGTTAAAAATTTTTTTTTTTTTCGAAATATTTCCTTTGTCTCTAAATAAAACCGATAAAATAACTTGTGATTTAGTTCTGGAAACTAGATATTAATATCTGAAGATTAAATATGAAATTTCATAAAAATACGAATTTGGTCTACATGTGTCTATAGAATGAGAGACCGACATCATTCTGATAACAAATTATTCAAATTACAAAGAGCCTAGTTAATGTTTATCTGTAAAAATTTTAAAAAGTCATAACATGAAATGTCAAATAATGAAAATGATTAGACTGACAAGATGGAGTATGTACAACAATTTTTCTAAGTCAAGTTTTTAAACATATTTAATAATGTTCTTTGTAGGAAATTATTAAAATTATTGATGGTTTAACAAATAGTGTTTCTTTATTGAAAATTAGTCCTTTAATCAATTTCAATAAAGTCAATTTTAGAACTTTAGGAATCAAAGATTTTTGATATAATAATTTTTAACTGTCATATGTGGAAGTCTATCAATTTAGTGGAAAAAAAATATGTTTTAATTATTTACCTGACATATTCGTGTCCCCAATCGCCAATATCATTTTGAGACCCAAGCAACCTGAATGTGAGGCATTCTCTTGCCTCGCTCATTGTCATAGCAAGAACGCTAACAATATCTGCACAGAAAGCTTTCGTTTCCGTATCTTGTATTTTTTCATAAACACTTTTCATTGTATCATAATGAGGTCTCATGAATTTTAAAGGTTTTGGGACACTAGTCATTGAAGTAGTCGATGCTCGGATGAGAGTTCGAAGACTTTCCAAAGCTGGACGATAAAGCTCTTCATTTTCTTCCTGTAGAAAGAAGAATTTCAAAATTAAGATGATAAATTTTTGACGTAGGAGAGTAAAAATTGAGAATTGGTTGTGTAGAAAAGGAGCAAACCAGTTTCACCGTTATAGCTCCTAAAAGAAGAGATAGTTAATGTTTAGTAAAGCTTTAGAAAGACGAGAAAATTCTGTATTCAAAACTGTAAGACCCATTATTATCAATTCAACAAAAGAGAGGGAGTAAGGTCGCTAAATGGAACAAAATTTTATCACTTTTTGTTCTTTAATTGGAAAACGCTTTTAGAATGGAAGTAGCTAAAAAAATTTTTAGAAAAAAATTTATATTATATTACTTTTTATGACAAATCAGTGTGACATGTAAAATTTTATTGGAATTTTTGCCAGTGTAGCGAGGACGATGACCTTTTGATTTTTCTTGTCGAAATTTTATATTATCTTGTTTTAAGGGTTTTCTTTGACTATAGTTTGCTCATCTAAATCCTGCAATCAAAATTTATCCTCTGCTCAGGATTGTCGAGAGCCTAACCAAAGCTGAATGGTTTTTCAATCTTTTTTTTCCAACTACACCCAACTCTTTTTTTACAGGGTCTTTTTTTACACGAATTTGAAATAACACTGGAGGGATGGCTGACAGGTTTTCTAAAAAGACACGCATTTCACGCATGTGAAAATAAAAGAAGTAGCATCAGCAGACGACAATGCTGCAAAAAGCTTTCCGGATAAACTAGATCCAAATATTCAATTGTTTTTGCCGCTTAATACTTCCTCGCTGATTCAGCCACTTGATAAGGGTATTATAGCAGCATTTAAAATGTACTACATAAAGCAAACGTTTAAATATATTTTAGATTCAGTGGAAAAAAGA
>JAAAKE020129259.1:0-10434 GCA_010014785.2 Anisolabis maritima | reverse complement strand
ATATATAAATAGTGAATGGATGATTAGAATGGTATTGTCTGTTTGTATCCGTGGTGGAGGGGGGGGGGTTGGGGTGGTTAGATCTACATTCCTCCCTGACTGGAATAGACAATCTATTAAAATTTTTATAAAGCCCAATAACCTGAAAACTTTATTTATAATGACCATAAAATCACTAAAAGTCAACTTCGAATCCTTAATAGATAGATAATATTTGTCTAAGAATTAAATAAAATAATCAGTAAATTAAGGGCTCCCTAGAGAAGTCAGTAGTATCGTCGTTCTGCACAGGAGATCGGTGTTCGCATCTCAGGAGGGATTTTTTCATTAAATAAAAATCCTCATGTATTATGCCTTGGATTGGAACATTGGATACCACAATAGAGCCCTTAGGCAACTCTACGAGGAGAGGGAGTTGCTGTGACACCCTTTGGAAGGGACGTAAAGAAGGATTCCCTCTCAATGATGCACTCTTCGAAAGAAGTAGGCTACACTGCCGGTGCTGAGAGAGTCCCTCCTCAAACTAGGATATCCTCCCTAGCATAGAATAGGTTGGAATAAAGGGAATTAGAATTAGGAAATAAAGTAACTTCACGGGGTGTCAATAGAAGGCTACGGTAGAAAACTGCTACGTTTGAGGTGTGTGTCTCCGTGCATGAAAGCACCTCGGGTGAATAAAACCCGGTAGGCCTATACGGTTCAAAGGAAATGAGTAAATTACAACCATAATAGTTTATAAAAAAATGGGAGGTAGTAACTATCTCGTTAAGACCTTTTTCTCTTACTAATTTCAGAAAATAATTCTTCTAATTTTACCAGTAGGCAAGTCTAAAAAAGTTGAAAACCACTGGAAATTTTACAATCATAAATACATTCATTAACATTACATGCGTCAATCCTATTTCTTTTCGAAGTCTAAGTTACTACACTAGTCAAATCAAGTACTTTAAAAAATCATCTCTCTCCGGGCTGAATGTTGTTGCTGAATGTTTTTTTCTAAATCCGCTTCGTTTTTCCCAATTCATTAAATGAATAGGTGTGGTTAAAACAACAAAGGAAAAATAATAAAAATGAAAAATTTATTTTAAATTTGAAAATTAACTAGCTTCCTCTTATTTTAATTAAAATAAAATGAAAAGAATATTTTCACCTGTGTTTTGTACATTTCTTTAACGTCTTGTAAATCGAGTTGTAATTCTTGAGTTTCTTCAACTTTTTCACCATACATTTGTAACAATGCGTTGTATTTCGTTTGTAAATCTTCAAATTGTAATTTCAATTGTTCGGCCTCTTTTAATCGGGTTTCTTGATCTTCAACTTTGGTAGTTAATTGAGATAATTCGTGGGTTAAAATTGATCTTTCGTTTTCGCGTCTTGACAATTCCCATTGAAGTTGTTGCACTTCACCTGAATAAACAATTAAATCTTTAAAATAATACTAGTTGTGCCGACCGCCTTCGGTGGACCAATAAATGCTTTGCCCTCCTGGAACCTCCTTTTATATTTTTTTATGTCCTATTTTTCATAGCATCTTCAATATTTAAAGATAATATATAAAAAATTTCAAAGCTTCAGCTCAAAGGAAATTTCGTTATTAGTATATACATATATATATATATATATACATATATATATATATATACTAATAACGTTGATAATAATGATTCCAGATTCAAAAAAAAATACTAGATTAATATTGTTATCAAAAAATAAATCAATCTCAATTATTTTATTTTTGCTTTGTATAAAGTATTATAATAAATTTTAATCAAATAAAACGATACATGTTTAAAGTGAGAAATGCAGAAAGGCGGAAATAAAACGTCAGAGCCTCTCGTGTCAAATTTTTAATTATTTTACAAATTTTTTTCTGTTTTATTTAAAAAGAAAGTCCAATCGCTTATTTTCTAAAATTGAAAAACTTAAAGAGGAGTGAGAGAGTGGGCACTTGAAAAGATTGGAGATTGTAAGTTTTAGGGAAGATAGTAGACAGGTCCAAGAAAGACTGGAATTGACTTTTTCTACTAGTCTAGAGTTTAACGACATGGGAATGCTAGGACGATGTATCCCTTCTATTGCGTAATTTAACACAAGAGAGCGACTTTTTTTTTTTTTAATTTAAATTAATCCATTATATTAATAATAATTTTACATTTAGAAGCTCACATTGTGTGAGTGCATGGATGGCGAGCACGAGTTAAGATTGGCATTTTTTCTGCCATCTTTTTCCTTTCCGTCCTCACCATTTATCACGTCACACCTTGCGATTAGTCCTCTTTTGGTAACTATACAGATCTTGAATTATAAGAAAGGAAAGATTTAGGGATACTTTTTACTTTTTTTTTAGTCTTTTCGGTATCTGAGGCCATATAGACTTTTAAAAGATACATGCATACATTTGTTACAATAAAGATTATCTTTTATTCATATCAATTGGTATACAAAGAATGTAAATAAATTATCATCGGACTTTCTGGGATCCGAACCCACGCCCCCTTAGCTTAGGTTATCAGTAACTTTAACCTCTCGACTACGGGGAGTGGCAGTTTTATTTAACTTGGTTTATTTTTCAAAAATTATTATTAATCGTTTAAGTTGCTAATAATAATAATAATTGCGAGACAATTGTGATGCCTCACCGCTTATCTTAAACGAAATATTGCCTGATTATTTTCTCAAAGAACATTATTTAAACACCACTAACTATTTAAATAAATAAATACCCGAAAAGTAAATGAAACTTTTTACCATCTCTTAATTTGAGCTGCGATTGGAGGCCCTCTAAAAGTGTTGTTGTGTTTCCAGCTCTCAAACTATCATAAACATTTCCATATCTTCCGGTTGCTGATGTGCATTCAAAAGCATCATCTTGAAACTATATGAATCATGTAATTAAGAAGAAAGAGAGTCTTAATTAAAAATATAGAGTTAAATTTTATTTATTAACTAGCAATAACCTAATCTCAGATTAGATTAGGATCCCCCCACCTATTTTAAAAGAAAATTAACCAAATTTTTTGAATTATTGAATTTAATTCCTTTTTGTACTTTTAAATTAATTAATTAATTAAAATTTTTTAACTTCCCTTTTGAAGGGTTGATGATGACTTAAGACAGAAGGCAGGGTCTATTCCAATAAAACTGCCAGCTTTAACAGCGTTTTGGATTAAATGTGTTGTCCTTCTGTCCTGAGTCATTCAATTTTTTATATTTTGTCAATCAAATATATTTCTCCATTGCAATAGTATTTGAAAGTGTATTTATATCTTGATAAGAATTTTCAAAATAAATTCCAAGCCCTATACAACGAATTTCATAATGGAACTTGAAAGATCGTCGTAAACAAATCAATTTCAACTTTAACAAGGAATTAATAAATTTACCTGAGGCCAGATGTTACTAGCAATGGATTCCGAAAGCGAAGCTCTTCCAAAACTGAGGGTTGGCGATGATCTTGGAGATACAGTATTTGATCGTCTCTCAGCTCTATCTGATCCTTCTCGGTCTTTCAATTGCTCCTAATAAAAAATTACAAATAACCAGGAAAAAAGAAAACAAAAATTGAACCCAAAGAGACTTAAACACAGAATTAAAGATATGTTGAATATATATAGCTATATATATTTATTATTCGTTAAGCCCGATTTACAATAGCCAAAGAAGCCAAGAAAGCCAAGAAATTGTCAATTTGAATTCAATTCATAGAATGAAAAATAGTTCTCTAATTGAAAAAAATCTGTTTGAAACTAATAAACATCTTGAACAATAAATTAGCTCTGCTTCTACGCGATATGAGTATTTTTTCTTTTATTTATTTTTGAATGGAATTTTTCTAGAAGTGATAATTTTTTTTTAATTTATACTCTTTTTCGGCTGCGGTGTCCATTTAGAGTTTACAAATATTCTCTAAATAGACTTGTAAATATTCAAGTATCGATGGCTTCCGGCATGCGCTCCACAGTCTTATTACTCGGGGCCACCCATCCGGCAGGTTAGATAATTCAAAGATTGTCTCTATGAATTAGTCCTGGGAATCTAGATGGCCGTAAAGGTTAGTTTGAGGATTCTTTGACCAGAATAATCAAACCAAAACAAAACATTTGCCGGAGAAGAACAGCCACCAAGATTTTCGTTGTCAAGCAAGGCCAATTAGTGCTGAACAGGTTGGGTGGGAGAAACAAGACTGTATAAAGTCCACCGGAAGGCATCGATACTTGAATATTTACATGTCTAGTTAGAGAATATTTGTAAATTCTAAATGGCTCCTGCAGTCGCAAAGAGTATAAAATTTAAAAAAACATGATATCTTATCTGAAAATAAAACATTTTCGAACAATAGTAATTGTTTATAATTTAAGGAACAATTCCTTGTTCAATAAATTGACCCATGTAAAAAGGCCTTTAAAAACAAAGAGATGATAATATTAACTAACACAACAAAAAAATGTTGTAGTTTAAGATTTTATGGTAGTCAGCCCTGCTGGCACAAGTCAGTGCAAATGTATGGACATTTTATACTGGCAACAGCGTGTTTATTTACCTGTAGAGGATGCTTTAATCCTTAAGCATGGCTCTTATCCGTTCAAACAAAATTATTTGTTATTCCTTGGAGCAACAACAACACCTACCTGAAGCAGAGATGTTTTCCTTTTTTCAGCATCTGTTGCTGACCTTTCTAGGACCAATTGTTGTTCTAAAGATGTGACTTCTCTTTTCGCTTGTTGTAATTCCTCATTAAAATTCCCTTTTTCAATTTCCAATTCCTTTAATAAACTAAAAAATAAAAGAAAGTATTAAGAGATAAGAAAAAATAAAAGTTTAAATAATAATTTACTTTTTATGTCTTTGATTTAATTCATCAAATTCATTCTTCATTTCACTAAGTTCATTTTTATATTTTTCACACTCTTGAATTTGTGATGAAATTTTTGCTTCTAATGCGGAATTCTTTGATCGAAGATTAACTGACTGTTCCCTTGAGCAGCGTTCTTGTTCAATTAGCGTTGAAATTTTTGCTTGTGCATCAGCTAAAAATTTATTTTATTATATAGACTTTAAAAACAGGGCCGTTTTGTATCTAATAATAAATTAAAACTGTAATTCTTTGTGGCGGTTTTGGTGTTTTTATTGAATGAAATTATTTCTTTTTTTTTTTAGCGTTATGTTTAAATTTGGTAAAGATTAACTTTTAATTAATTCCACTATGATTGTTTCTTATTCATTGTTTTCATTCATTCAATTTTTTTTTACATAATACCCTTTATTATTTTAAATTATTTAATTTGTTAAATGAGGTAAATAATTTAACATTTGTTCCTGTCCTACAAAATCAATTTATTGCTTCGAAATGGCTGGATATTTTATGAGGAAAAATTTTTTGATGGTTCCTCCACTCTCTAGATAACCTCTTAACTGCAGCTCAATACATTTTTTTTTTTAAATGGTAGACACAATACAATAGATGCTGTCTTATAAATAAAAATATATGAATAGACCTAGAGAATTAGAAAGAGCCCGTTCTTGTTTCTCCCAAGAGGCCTTTTGAGCACTCGTTGTAGATTGAAGAGATTCCAATTGTTTAAGTAGAGGCCGAGTCGCTCCTGAGACCGAATTTGCGAGCTGTTCATTTCGTGTTTCCGCTCCTTCTATTCTTCTTAATAAATCACTACACTCTTTTTTCAAATTAGTTTCTCGTCTAATAGACAGAAAAAAATATATATTAGCAAAACATAAATAATAAGAAATTTAAAAGAAAATATTTTATTTCCAAAGATTCGGCAAAGCTTGTGCTTTCTTCATGTTTCCAGGCTTTATAACACTTAAATATTAGCGAAAATGCATCACAACAAGCCCATAGCAGCATGTAGAACAAATTTTATTTTAGCTCCTATCTCTGAATGCTAGGATAGAGAACTGAGGGGCGTACCAGTTTTATAAATAAAACTTTCAGGAGAAATTTGTATCCAACTCTCATGATTCAAAACTTGCCTTTGACCAAATTTTTCAATTTACAGCTCATTTGAAAGCTTTTTTCCCCAAAAACGAGTAAAACTGTTTCTCAAAATGGCTTATAACTTAGGGCTAATTTATAGTTCATGTTTTAATGGGTAATAGAAATGAAAGCATACTCTGAACATGTAAATAATGCTTTAAGACTTACGCATTGTTCTTATCCATTAAAACATGAGCTATAAAGAGCTGTTAGATTTATTTTTTTTAAATTCCATTTCTTTATAAATATAAGTGCCCTGGAGGCTTACGTTGAATGTTCCTCTTCAGTTTGACGCAAACGAATTCTTAAATCGTCCAATTGAATTTTGAGAATATCTTTTTCCTCTTCTGCATTATTTTTTGCTGTTTCTAAAGCCGCCAGCATTTCTTGTTTAGCTGTAAGTTCTGCATTCAACGTCACTGATTGGAGTTCCTTTTCTTTAGCTGTTATCTCTTTTTTCTTTTCAGATAATTCCCTTTAAAAAAATTAAAAAATTAAATTATAAACTATTATAATTTAAAATTAATTTCTTCATACTTTTCTGTTGATTCTAATAAAGTTTTTAAAGATTCAATTTTTTTATTTGATTCCTCCAAATGTTTATGATTGATATTAATTTCTTTTTCTAATTTTTTATTTTTTGCTGTTAGTTGATGGACAGCTTCAATTTGTGACAATTCTACTTCTTCTTTTGCTGTTAATGAACGTTTTAATCTTTCAACTTCACGATTTAATTCTTCTAATTGTTCACTAAAACAAAAAAAAAAATTGAAAATTAATTCTGAGAATTAAGTTCATCATCGATTATCCAGCAAGTGATTGATGATGACACGTCTCTAATCCAACAAAGAGGAAACTAGGAAGGAAATTATTTATTCCTGGAGCTCTTGAGAGTGAGATCCTCTGCTTGAATTACAATGGTTAAGAATGAAAATGCTTAAAATGTTTATTTCTACTAATGCTCTATGACGCCCTAATCACACGTGGATTTGTCGGGCTGAAAAATCCGTCGTTGATACATGCAAACAAGTAGTGCAAACATTAATTACTATTTCGATCTCAACCAACGTGGATAATTTTTTTTTGTTTTTTGAGTTAAAAATGTCAAATTATATATATAGGGTGTATTTAAAATCCTACCCAAATTGAAACTCAAAAATGAATAAAATATACACTCTTTCTTGGTAATGAATGAATTGGAAATCCATTCATGGCATTAGATTTTCACCGAGTCCAAAGCATAAATTTGAGTGGCCGTAAGAACCTTGATAAGAAACTTTAGATATCAAAGAAGGGCTTGCCCCTTACCTGGTTTGATTCAGGCAAAGGCTATTTATATATAAAATAGTGGCTCAATCCTTAGCTCTTAAGAGAACCAAGAACCGAAATGTCTTTTGAAGAATTATTTATATAAAACCTGGCTCCATTCTTCTTTATTTATTCTTTCATTATAAAAATATCTTTTTTGTGAAATCCTTTGGGAGCGGGTCTTGTTCAAATGCGATTTATGCATGAACACTCTCTCACCATATCGACTTCACTAGCGTGAGCTTTCTCTTCTCCGTACTCAAGTAAAAATATAATAAAATACGGCCCCTTGTTTGTAGAGCACCAAGCCTAAAAATAAAAGTATTATGAAATAAAATAGCCACTAACCTTTTGTTCTTAATAATATTGTCGTTATCTTTTTCCTTAGATCTTAATTTCTTAATGATTGTTGAATGATGCAATTGTTGTTTAGAGAGTTTCTCTCCTTCATCTCTCAATTCCTTAATGATTTCATCTTTTTCTTTGATTAATGTCTCCATTTCGCTTAGAGATAATCGAGACGCTGCCTCATTCTTTGCTTGCTAGAAAAAAAACAATTCAAATAAAAAAAAAAAAAAAAAAAAAATCCTAATAAAAATATTCATACATCTAATTGTTTTCTTAATATTTCTTTTTCTCGTATGGATTGTTGAAATTTCTTCTCTAAAGAGGATAATCGTTGAGTGAACTCTTCAATTATTTGATTTATATCTTGAGTTTCAACAGCTCTAGAATGAAGTGTCGTATCCAATTGACTAAAACAAAAAAAAAAAAAAAAATAGAATTTACATAACAATAAACAACTTTTTTCTCGGTTATAAATCAACCGTGGGCCCTAGCCTAGACGAAGAGAAACAGCCACCGCTATACTAATCTATGTTGTTAAGCAAAGGTGCTGCTGCTGAACCTCGGATAGGTGGCCCAGAAGAACATAAGTTTTGAATGGCCATCTATTGATTTTTCTCCGAATATAATTGTTTTTTATATCATCAGCCTCGGCAGCCGAAAAAGATGTAAAATAAAAATGAAAAAATAAATAATAAATGATAAATCAGTGCCTTTCTTTGATAAGAGATAGCGTCTAGATTAGATATTTCTGACATTTGCCTATTAAATGATCTATTTGGTGGGGACGTAAAGAGCGCAGTAAAATCTCTCCTTGTGATTGAGCGAGGCTCTTGATAGGGGACAGTGTTTTAGAGTAAGGTTAAGATTTCTACAAATGCCTAGACTGTAGGTGGATAGTGATCACGAATTGTCCGAGCTAAAACTGGCATTTCTTTCACTCCTTTTATACACTTCTTCCTCCTTCCTTCCGGTTTCACTCAATGAGCGACGGGCTACCAAAGCAGTTCTCTAATGTCAAGGGAAGAAGATGAATAAAATATATCTTTTATTTCAAAATGACTCAATGTTTTTACCTTTTCAATTCAGTATTATTTTCTTGTAATTCAATATTCCTGTGACTTAATTCAATCAGTTTACTCTCCCTAGCTTCAAGAATTTCTGTCATCTCTCTTATTCGCTAAAAGAAATTAAAAATTTTATGATTTATAAAAAAATAAATAAATATTAATTAATAAATATATTTATTCACTTTCATGAGTTTCTCTACTTCCGAATGGCTATCATCTGATCCTCCACTTGACGCCTCTGAAGGTTCTCTCTTATGACCTGGAAAAAAAAATGCATTTATTTTCAATTCTCAATTTAATAATAATAAAATAAATGATGATGATAAAGAGCCGGAATATTTTTCTCTGGCTTTCTAATATGTTGTAATTTTTTTATTTATTTAATTTATTTTTTGGTTCTGGATAACAAATGGTCACTTGATCCACCAGAAATATTTATACTCAAAAATAAGTTAAATAATTAAATAGAAATATGCGCAAGAGTGAGAGATTTAATGGACGTTTCAAAAACAGTGAGTGAATTCTATTCGATATTGCCAGAGGGTAAGTTTCCCAAAGATTTTGCTCCTAAACGGTTTGGTTTTTTTTGGGTCATTTGTTAACAAATGTAGCGGGACGGGCCGGTTGCCAGATCCACAGTTGTTTCGTTATCTTGATTTATGCTTCTGAATCACAGGACTTATATATTTAAGATTATTTATTTTTAATAATACATAAAAATATTTAAATAAAAATTTATTGAAGGAGTTATATAAAAAAATAGATATTAATATATATTTACAATATGTTCCTAGTAATTTGAACGCGTTCAATGAGTAATTTACAAAAAAAAAAATTATTAAAACTATAATCAATATTAATCTATATATATAATATGTATGTAAAAAAAATTAATTATCAATTTATAATTATTAATATAATAATCTTTAAAGTTATATATATATATGATCTGGAAGGTTTCCGCGGTTGGTTGTATGTGGAATAATGTTTTCCCGGGTTGGCCCGCGTTGATTGTTGAGATTAACTCGACGTTACGGCTCTCCTTTTGGAGCCGTTTTCAAGAGTTTTGTGTTAGGAAGTAATGGTGGAGGTGGTTTGTTTCTGTTTTCGGGGTCGCATTCTTGCTAGTCCCCAAGTTTGGTCGGTGGATATGGATGTGGTTTGGATTTTGCCCTGAGTGGTCCAGGGCGGGCTTGGTTGGGGGTTGTGTTGTTTGGGTTGACTTCGAGGTCTCAATCTGCCTACTCCTCGAGTCGTTGTGTGTGTCGGTGTTTCCGAGGCTTGTGTTGGTCTCTGTGTTCTAGGTAGTGGTTGTTTTTTAGGAAATGTTTGGTTGGGTGGTGTAGTGTCGGTTGTCGCGTCGGCTCGGGTCCGGGCCCTCAATCTGCCTACTCCCCGGGTCGAGGTGTTGCTTGGTCGCTCTCTCGAACCCAAGTGACTGGTTGTTGAGCGAGTCACTCTTTTTATAGGCTCTGCGGGAGGAGTGGAGGGGGTGGAGGGGGTCCGGGTCCGGTCGGCTTGGTTCGGGTGTATTCGTTTGGAGTCCAACGGACGCATGACCGTTAGAGGTGAGTTTAACGGGCGCTCGACCGTTGGAAGTGTTCTGGTCTGGTCGGCTTTGTTCGGGTGTGTTTGTTCGGATATTAACGGTTTCCAGGCCGTTGAGAGATTTCTTGCGTCATCTCTCTTGTTGAGACATGTGGGTCGTTTTTCTATCTC
>JAAAKE020129248.1:0-14555 GCA_010014785.2 Anisolabis maritima | reverse complement strand
CGGAGTGGAAGAAACATTCGAAGCTGCGGTGTCCGAGTGGTTAAGGAGTTGGACTTGAAATCCAATGGGTTTTTCCCGCACAGGTTCGAATCCTGTCCGCAGCGACAATTTTTTTTTCTTTTTTAAAATCATTTTTTCTTCTTTTTACATTATTAATAATTCATATAAATAATATAATTAAATGAAATTATTTTCAATAAATTCTACAAATTACAGATAAATAAATTCTTCAATAATGCTAATGTGATACTAAATTTTCTTTTTGATAAAATGTTTATAGGAAAGTCTACATTTGAAATTGTTATTTCAACATATCTTCACAGTTCAAAGAGATAATATGTTATGTGTGGATGTGAGAGTATGTAGACACGACTGCAGTAGAACAACTTGCCGAATTAGAAGAAAATTTTTTATATAAACTGTTAATCAAAGACCAAAGGTATGTATATTGGTATTCCATCTATAAAATTAATAATTGAAAAGTTTTTATATTATTTTTCATTTTGAAGTATCTTGTTTGGTTGATTGTAGTAGACTCAGTGTGTAGGTAAGTTTTGTGGAATGTTTTTTAACCATTTATATCATTATTTTTAACTGAAAAATTTTTTAACAAAATTTTTTTTTTAACTGATCAAGGTTAAATGCACACTGTAGGATGTAGGGGTAGTGAAAAAATTTAGAGAAAAAATTGAATTAATTTTTAAATCTACCATTGCCCAGCACAATTTCCTATACAAAATATTTTTTATCAGAAAAAAAATTTTCATTTTTAAATTTATTACATTTGGAATTGATTAACTTAATCTGATTATTATTAACGATTGCAGAATAACCTGATCTTGAATGTGAATGTAAGACCTTAGTTAAGCTATACTAAAAATCTGTGGTTATTAGTATATCTGTTAGTGCCATCTAAAGGAAATAAACTAAACTAATTTCTGGGAAATTATTAAAACATTTCATATAATATTCACTAATGATATACCAGAAAAACTAATTATAACTGCTATTGCCAGTAGGAATTAATATTTATGGAGTGGCACTTTTATCGTAGTGTCACCTTTTAATAACTACAAGAACTAAGATCCATCTTATATGGTAGAAAAATTAGATTTAAATAAATTTTGAGCAAGAATTTTACAGTGGCGCTCTCTATTAAGAACTACAAAAACTAAGATCTTTCCTATATGACTTCGGGAATATTCGACTATCTTCGGTTATGTGGCGACGATAGCTTCGTGTCGTAAATACTCTTATAAAAGAAAGGTATCTATATTGGGAAGGTGGGTGGGTAGCTGCTCGTTGACTAGTCAACATCAATATTTAAAAATTCGATATTTTTATTTTGATAATTTTCATTATATATTTTATTGATACCTATTATTCATGCACATATTTTATCCTGTCATATTCACTCACCGTCCATCAGAGACCAACTAAATTGTTTTTGAGAATTGTTCATTATTAGAATATGATGCCGCCGTCGCAGACATGATCGAATATTCCCGATCTACTCCGAAGATAAACGAAGTTCTGAATCAAATAGTTACTATATTAGCTAAGAGATGGCACTATCAGCAAATTTAAGCACAAAATTAAGTTTTAATTCTACTCACTAACAAAAGATGGCAGTGAAAGACAAATAATGCTCCTAAAAATAATACTGTCAAATTAGTAGATTTGAGTTCCAATTTTTGGTAATAGATGGCGAGCTTCTACACAAAATTTGATTTTAATTTTAGTTACCCATAATAGATGGCAGGAAAGACAAAAATGCTTCAAAAATAATACTGTCAAATTAGTAGGTTTGAGTTTCGATTTTTGGTAATAGATGACGGGCTTCTACACAAAATTTGATTTTAATTTTAGTTACCCGTAATAGATGGCAGGGAAAGACAAATTTTATTCGTATGTGGTTGGTATAAATTGTAATTTATAAATGGCAATCGTATTTTAGTTATATTAGACAGATAATCTTCAAGTGGGATGGTGCTCATTTCCTATAATTTTCCAATAGATCACAGCACTATTAACTTTATAATACAAAAATCTATTATTGTATCTGTTGTCGCCATTCAACGATAATAATGAGTTTCGTTACAAAGGTGCCTATTATTTTAGCTGCTTATTATACTTTTTTAGCCTATAGATGCCGTTAATAGTTATATTTAATAGACCTTTTTTTTATTGGATTATCCAATACAAATACATTTGAATTTTTAGATTTAACTCTGGGATTTAGTTTAGTTTTTTGCTTAGAGATGGCAATAATAGTTCTACTTATAGCCTTCTTTTGGCTAGAATTAATTATTTGTTAAATAATAGGGGTTTGTTTGGAAAAAGGTATTGATTTTCAAAACAAAACGCCAAGGAACTATAAGTCTATATATCGTTTATGATAACAGATTGAAAAATGATTGTTTTAATTATTTAGTAAAAATAGATTGTGTGACTGAGAAAAATTTTATTCTTTTGTAAATATTTAAATTAATACTATTTATTTAGAATAAATATTTAATAGTATATATAAACTTACAATCTAATATATATTCATACCTCCCAATGGATAGAAGGAGGGGTGGCAGGGAGTCCAGGATCGTGCGTTGTGAAAAATCATTGTTGTTGAGGATTATTCAAGAAAATATTTTTATAAAAATTTAGCTCTTTTATATTCTTTGATATAACATCAAAACAATTAATACATATATTAAAAAGTGATATACATAATATAACAGATAAGAGATTTAAAAATTCTTTCTGTTTTATTATATTTATATATTTTAGTTTATATTATTTCATCTTTTAATATATGTATTAAATGTTTTTAGTTGTCCGTTGAGGAAGGGGTGTATATATGCCCTCGAAATATTCGGAATAAATTATTATTGCCAAAAATTAGCAATTTTAGCTTTTCTTACTTCAATAATAAGTAATCCCTTGAAAATATTGGCTTATGGGGTGGTTGGTTCAGTATGGCATTTTTTGGAGGAAAAAAAAGCGGCAAAGATGGGAGGGGGAGGGAAGGGGACAAAATGAAGGATCGCTCCGGGGGACCTCACTGCAAGCAAATAGTAGAAAATGAGGAGTTTAAGACATTTTCAACAATTATTAAGAAACCAAAGGAAATTAAATTCAATAACCTAAAAAAATAAATGATATAAATTTTTTTAACTTTATTTATAATCACTACAATTTTATCAAAATAATATATTCGAGGGGAGTATGTCACTAATTTTCTATCTAAGTAAATAGATTTTAATGCTTTGTATTTTTTTTTAGATTTTTTGTTTTAACACCAAAATTATAATTATATATATATATATATATAAATATATATATATAAATAGGTTTAAATCTTAATATATTTTGCAATAAATGAATAAAATGTAACACTATAATACAATTTTTTTTTAATCAACCGATTCTTGCTTAAAAAATTATTTGGTCTCATAAATATAATTATATATTTTTTTAAATATATTTTTAAAGCGAGCACTTTTAAAAAAAAAAAAAAAAAAAAATTTGTGGAGAAAAAATTAGGATTATTTTTTCTAGTCATTCTTAATAATAATGCACTCATGCAATCGAAAAATTTCGGTGGGAGTTAACATTATTTTTGTTTTAGAAATATATATATAATATGATTTTTTTTTAAATGAGAATTAATAATAATAATTTATCAGATGTTTATTTTTTTATGAATTTATTTATCTTTTTTTTAATATATAAATAAGAACTATAATAACAATGTAAATCGCCAGCCGAAGAGTGAAATTAATTCTTCGGGTGATCTCTCCTAAAACATTCTAAAACACCAAAATCCTGTACATCCATCCACCTTTATAAAAAGCACAGCTGTGTAAAATTTCCTACCGGTTTTTATTATTATATATTTATATTTTTAATATTTTATTTATTTATTATTTTTTTTTTTTGATATGTCACCCCTCAACCTTCATTTACAATATTATATATATATATATATATTTATTTATTTATATATGTATATATAAATAAAATATCCTATATTATTTGGTATTTTTAAAGTCTTATATATTTGACATAATTTAAAAAATTATAATATATATATATATATATATGAATGGATGTGTATATATATATATATTTATTAATATATAATTGGTTATATTCAGGATATGATCTCCATTCCAGGTAGCATTCTTGTCGCATGCATATGTAACCTGAATTTTAATAATATCTTAGGTAAGATGAGTTTGCCTCGGTTCGGTAAAGCTATTTTCATGTCGGTAGGATTAAATTTTAAATTTTACCATTAACCGAACTGCTTTATTTTTTTTTGAAACAAATAGGCTTGATACAGTTAATTAATGATTAAATTAAAATTCAACTTAACCGAACCCTGGCGAACATTTGACCAAAAGACATGTAACATATGCTTATTACAAAAGTGACATCTAGCATGAGGATCACATGCGTGATAAACCTATAATTGTATATATATATAATTAATTAAAGAAAAATAAATAAAAAATTGATAATTATAAATATTTCCCAAATAAAATTTTTTATAGCTATAAAAAGCCATTAGATCGGTAATAATTATCCCTTTTGAAGATTGAGATAAATTATATATTTGTCTAAAAGAGGGGTTCTCTGGTCCTAAGTACTCCAAAAGGGTTTAATTTAATACCAAATCTAAGGTTTTGAGATATTCTTAAATAATTACTTAAAAACTAGATGATGATTGCTGAAAAAAATTCATTAAATAAAGATCATTTAAATAATTGCCCCTTTAATGATTTACTTTGGCAATGCTTCAATTGTCCTTAAATACACTTGTTTGTCTATAACGATTAAAATATATGTATAGAGAGAGATATATATATATATTTATGTATATTATTTACACAATCCACAATTCATCTGTTCTCTTTTTTTGTATTTTTTTTTTTTTTTTATTAATCTTGAAAAAAATTCTTTTGGAAAGGACAAAAATTGCACTAATTAAAATAATCATTTGTTTTTCATATCATAGAATGTAATTATTATTATAATATTTGGGTATTTTAATACTATGGACCAAAGAGACATATAAAAACTACTCACACAATTCTAAAGCATTGCACATCATGTCACGTTCTGATATACAATCAAGGCAAAAGTTGTTCAAGTACAATTTTACTAAGGCATTTTATAGAATTTTTTATTTCCTTTTATTTTTTTTAATATATATATATATATAGAACAGGAACTCAATTGGTTTGTTTGATTATTTCTTTTTTTTAATCTAGGTAGCAAATATTCCGTTATCGATCACTGTCTTTATTC
Organism: Anisolabis maritima; assembly: GCA_010014785.2. Lineage (NCBI taxonomy): Eukaryota > Metazoa > Arthropoda > Insecta > Dermaptera > Anisolabididae > Anisolabis > Anisolabis maritima. The sequence goes on along the minus strand of JAAAKE020129248.1, from coordinate 9,245 downwards.
AAAGTGAAATATTTATTTATTGTATACTTGTTTTTTCTTTAAAAAAAAAATTTGTGCTATATTGGTTTATTGAGTTAAAAAGGAAAAAAAAATATAGGGTTTTGAATTTCGAAAATTAAAGTTTTTTGTGGAACCCTAAAGGTACCATAAGACCGAGCGAGTTAACGACTGTTTGTCGCTTCACATAAATGAGGAGACATTCGGTAAGCCAAACTCTTTATTCGTCAAATTTTTTATATAACTCAATTTTTGAAAATATGACTAAGAATAGTTACGCGATGAAGACATTCTTTTCTCAAAACCATTACAGAGGATTTTAAGTGATTACGTTATATAATTTGGATAAAAATATTTATAAGGGGGACATCCAATCAATAGCAAGCAAGCAATTAATTTAATTTAATTCATCCGATTTTCAAAAAAATTAAAACAGCTGATCGCTCGCTCTTGATAGATGTCTCCCGTACAAATATTTTTTACCACGTAATTACCTCAAAAACCTCAAACAGCACTGAGGTTGGAGCACGCCATGCGCGCAGAAATATCTGTAAGAAGCTAATATAAAAAAAAGTTAAATCGAAGATGTAATTTTTTTTATTAATGAAAACAAATGTGAAAATTTGTTTTTGAACATAAAATGACTTGAAATTTCCCAAAGAAAAGAAGACTAAATGAAAACAAAAGCAAAGGAAAAATTTCCAAAAAAAAAAAAAAAGGGTTTGGAAAACAAATTTCAAACACTATACATAAAAATAATAAAGATATAGAGTGCTCGGAACAGAATTTTATCCCCTTTCTAATGATATATGTAACACTTTTCATTCTCTTTCGGTTTAAGAGCTATAACGACAACGGAATTGCACTTTGCCCTGACATCGTATTGTCAAATTTAATCCGGTGTGATGTAATTACACGTCAAAAATTTTTTATGGATTCCTCAGAAAAGAAATCTTTGTTTCCACCATATCAATTAATTTGCGAATCGTTTTTATCAAATTGTTAATAAATAAATAATTTATTCTTTTCTTGTCTTTTCAAAATATGGGACATTAGACATTTAATAATTTTGTCTATAGTCGCGACAGTCGCGTTTATTATTTAATTAGATGTTTTGCTGATAAATTTTGTATTAATAGAAATTTAAACAATTTCCAAAGCTATAGTTCGCATTTTTATGAATAAAATTTATCTTAGATTTTATACATGGCTGAAGCTTATTAATAGCCGAATATTCGCTGGAAATGCGGTCGAATTGTAGTAGAAGAAAAATGTGGCGAAACCAACATAATTGCGTATGCATTTTATGCAATTTACTTAGCCCGGAGAGGAATCGGATGCAAAAGAGCGATCTTAACGCATCCCTAAGTTGTATTGGACCAATACGAGGGACCGCTTAAAGTCCAAAACAACCAGGCGGTCGCGATCGTTGTTTATCGAGCGTTCGGAACGAAACCCTAGTAATTTATTATATATACTTTGTCGTTCTTTAGCAAATAAAGTGTAAATATTATTTTCTTGTGCAAACAGCTTTCACATTAATAAATGTCATTATTCTTGATTGATTGGGATTTATTATTTGATCGATTTGACAGTCTTAAAATAAATGTAATCCATCAATATTTATTTATTTCAAATGGCATAATTTAAATAAATCTTCATTAGTTTTTCCGGAAACTGAATCTATAATAATATTTTGAGAAAAATCATCATCTTGTTTAAATAACTTTTCAATAAACAATTTTAATCATATTTCAAAGAAGAGAATCTCCAATAAATCATTCAACAGTACTAAGAATTTCTGAGTGAATTCGAAATATCCCATATCTCGGTCGTCATCTCAATTTATATAAAGCGACAAGATAAAGAAAGTGAAGTAATGTTTTTGACGTCAGGTTAAATAAATATATTTCAACCTAACGTCATAAACATTCCATCACTTTCTTTATTAAATCAAGACGCCAAATGGAGTCTTTTATCAAATCAATGTTGAGTAACCAAATGGTACCTTAAAACTAAAAGCTGCTATATATAAGAAATACATGAAAAATATATAACTTAACAAAATATATATACATACACAAGAGATTAAAAACAATTTAGGAAATACATTAATTAAAATTCAAAACAAAAAAAGAGTATTTTGTAGTTCCTAAATTGTTTTTTAATTTTACTAATCAATGAATACAGAAAAGGAAAAAGTCTTTGAGGTTCCACACTTCCTAATCTAATAGTACAGTAGAAACTCGATTATCCAGACTCATTGGAACCAGGGGTCGTCTAAAGGGGAATCAAATACAACAAAAAAAAAATGACAATTCTTTTGAAACATATAATAAACACATACATATGTAAAAAAAATTATGAAGCCTAACCCTTTCCGGCCATCTGACAAAAAAAAGCTGGGCTTCCTACATCCGGATAACTGAAGTCCGGCTAATCGAATTTCTACTGCATTTATATCAGATCAATTTAATAATTTTTTAGAGCCTTTGGCCTTTTTTTGAATTAAAAAATAAATAATAACGAATTCCTAATAAATTTAGAAATTCCTATTTAAAAAAGACACTAAAATAATACTCTATAAAAAATCAGGGATGCGAACGACTCTTGCCAGATAAGAAAAATGGGGAATATGGAATGTAATAAAAAAAATAAATAAATAAATTTAAAAAAAATTTAGCTAGGGGAAAGGTCTTTAAAAAGCAGCTATTTACAAGCATGATTTGATGATATGAAAAAATGAATTAAAAAAAAAAATTCAAATTATATTAATATTTAAGTATAAAAATGATGACAAACAAACCAGAATAAATAACATATAATCTATATATATATTTATAATAACTATATCGATTCAAAGAAGTTAAAATAAAATAAAATGAAATGGAATTAATAACAGATTTGTTGATGAATTAATAAATTGGCGGATTTAGGAAATGATTAAAAAAATTTCATTCAATAATAGAGAATTAAAAAAAAATATCTTTTTTAAATAAAAATGTCATGAATAATATTGCATAAATGGTATACATGGCTGGATTCTGGTCAGAAACTCTTACTTTTACACCAAGGAACCAATATAACCATCTCATATTCGAATATATATATATTAAATTAAATCTTATAATATATATATATATATATATTATTAATTTCAATGGAAAGAATACATCTTATATTTTTTCTGCCATCTAGCAAGCCAGAATGGAATTAATTCTAGAATTCTAAGCTTTAGATTGCAGACACTAGATGGCCAGAAAAATACAAGATGAATAATTAAGAATGAATTTTAAAATATAGACGAATGCGGATAGACACATTGAGTTGGAATCTTAATATAATAGTAACTTCTTATCTGAACCAGATCAAGAGAATACGCCCAATTTTGCAAATATAAAAATATTGGTTGTAATTTGACAATCTCTTGGGGTGTTATTTAAAAAACATCACTTAGCCCTGTCATGAATAAATATCATGTCCCCATCACTAAATCCGCGTTTATGAAAATGAAATAAAAAGTTACTTAAATGGCTAAAAAATTCACATCCCTAAAACAGAAATAAAAACAGTCTTAATGCAATGATAAAATAACCCTAGGCCAATCAAATAAAAAAGGTTAATTAATGGATAGATAGAAGTGAGAAAATTTTTCAATATATTTTTCATTTTAAACATAGCAAATTTTAGCACCAAAATGTAGAAATATATTTAAAGTCTTTTAGACAATCATTAAATATATACTATTATTTGTTTTTTTATTTTTTTATTATTTATTTTTTTTATTTAGCTAAACTATCACGTCAAACAGTTACTATTTTAGTGAATATTTGAAACTCAGAAATATAAATAAGCTGATGATTATAAAACCTTATATGATAAAATTGTTATAAGTGCTTAAAGGCAATGATTGCTCTATTTAGAAAATATAATAGGATTTTGCATTTGAATCCACGAACACGTATGCGTATTCTAAGCCGTATATATAAGGCGTTTCTCTCATAAGAACAAAGTTTTATTAAGTGATTCCTTTCTTTTAAAAATGACCTCTAAAAAATATATCTACGAATTAAAAATAATTTTACGTCTAAATCACATGGTGAAAGGAAATTTTAATAAAATAAAAAAAAAAGAAATATAATGCTAATATTATTGAGATATATGGCTTAAAATGTATAGTAATGGCAGAGAAAAAAATATTTATATATATATATATTTATTTATTGAACTTTTTACTTTTATGGCTGTATCGAATGTTTTAAAATTAACAACAGATTAAAAATATCAACTCTCTAGAAATAGGTTTCAATCACTTTTTGTTATTAAAAATAGTTAAGTATTATAGCAGGATATAACAGTCTGAGTCAAAACGATATAAAGTTTTTATTTCTTTTAGATTCGACTTATCAAGGTGTATTTATTTATTTTTTAATTGGCTGTTCATGTAAATAGGCTTAAGGTAAGCGTATGAGAAATGGGAAATTATTTTATAAATGATTTTTCTGACAACGGGATTTTATATACAATATATTCCCTATACTCTATATGTTTATAAAATTTCAATAGGAAAAGAAGTGTAACTTTACATTTCCTTACTCAGATATATAGATGGGTATTTATTATGTGTCCAAGCAAGAGTGACACAGCATCTGCGCATGCGCAAATAATAACAGTTTCACTTTCGACTATTTTCTAACATTTCTCAAAGGTTTGACAGTAAGACATTTTCTATCGCTACACCTATTCGTCGTTGAGTGTTACTCTTGTTTGGAGGGATAATACCATTAAACCAGCTGAATGGCTATTCTTACTATAATTGATAGGTAGTTGGCAATTATCTAAAAATAATTTTTTTTCAGAAAATTTAACATGAATTTCGGGGCTAAGGAATGGGAACAAATTTCAACTAAGAACCTGAAGAGAAAATACAACAAAACAACAAAAGTTGTTTGAGTTATCATTATTTTTAGAAAGGAGCTTCAGTTAAAGTACCAATTCCGGTTGCGGGAGATACCCCAAAAGTTGAGAGAGATCTATGATTTTGCTGAAATATGAAATTTGCTTCATCTACATTAAAGAGGGCTCGAGTTATCGTATTAACGAACATACAAACAGGTATCGGTATTTTCGGACTGAGAGAGGTTCAAAACGTCAAGGTAATCAAAATCTTGAGATATAATTTTTAGATAATTACAATACTTTCCATATACTAAGTATATGAGAAAGTAAAAGGTAGAATTTCAGACTAGAAACATTTGTACAAAACTAAAAACTAAATGCCCCTCTTGGGAGAGAATGATTTGATTTGATGGAGACAATAAAAGGATAACTAAAATAAAATAAAATAAAATTGGATGCAATGTATTTTATGAATTCCATCCCATCAACATAAAATTTCTGGCTATATATATATCATTTATGATTTTTTTCATTCTCAGTAATATCATTTGTAATTATTATTCTAGGTATCTCTACTTTCATAATAAAAAAATAATTTTTATAAAATTATTCATTTTAGCAATAGAAAACAAACTTTTGATTATTATTCAATCAAGTAAGTTTTATAAAAACACAAATTGGGCATATAACATACATTATTGATTGTTGCTCAGAGGAGAAAGAAAAAATCCAAGTCCAAAAATTTTTTATTGGAGGCAACTAGAGATGACAATTTTTACTTTTTATTCAGTAAATCGAATATATCAGTGTGGCATTTTATATCGAAGTTTTATATTGAATATTAGATATTAGATCGTTCGATAAGTAATGTTGTTTTTTATTTCATTCCAAACAATGTTTTTTATTTTTGAATTTGTGTTTAATCCAATATATAGGTACTTCTTGTTCTCTCACTAATTGCTAGCGTTCCACACACAGTTTTTCGATGCCTGCTTTATAGAAATCTTTAGATTTAGAATTTATGAAAATTTTTATGACTGTATTCAACATCTTTTTGATGATATTTTTTTCCGTCTAAAAAATGTTGTAATGAGCGAAACAGATGGTAGTCGGAAGGTGTAAAATCGGGTGAATACAGAGGATGCATTAAAAGTTCCATCCGAAATCAGAAATTTTTTTATAGTCTGTTATCAGCATGTGGCCGCGCGTTATCATCGTGTAATATGACACCTTTTCTATTGACAAGTTCCGGGCGCTTGACTGAAAGTGGGTGTTGCAAACATTCCAGCTGTGTTCATTAAATATTGGCCGAAATGGGTTGACCTTGTTCAAGGAGCTCAAAATGAATCATGCCTTTAAAATCCCACCAAATACGGAGTTACACTTTTTTGGGATGCAAACCGTTCTTTGCTGTTGGTATTGACTTTTGTTTTGAATCTAACCACTGCCTTTTACGTCTAGCATTAGTGTAAAGAACCTATTTTTTATCCCCGGTCACAATTCAATTCGGAAATGATTTACATTTTTAACGATTCAGCAGAGAAGTGCACATGTTAAGTCGGTGTTAAGATTTCTTTCAGATAATTGATGCGGGAATCATACTCCGGCGTAATTTGCTTTACCCATTTTTTTTAGGTATCAAAAAACTGTTGAATAGGTTATATTTAACTTTCTTGTTATTTATTGACATGTTAGTGGATTAGTATTAATTAATATTTTAATTTCTTCAATATTTTTTTCTATTGGGCGCCCGGAACGTTTCCCATCAGTGAGATAAAAGTTGTCTTTACGAAATTTTGAAAACCATCTTTGACACTTTTTCACATTCACTATATCATCACCTAAAACTTTACATTTGTTTTTTGACGCAATTATTGCATTTCGATTATTTTGAAATTTTGAAATAAAGTATACAGTGACGAATATGCTCTTCGCTCTTTTCTATTTCGAACCTCTTAAAGAATTATTAAATAAAAGCGTAATATTTTTTTGTTAACGGAAGGATAGAAACAACTGGGAATCCGAAATGGGAACTAATATAATATATATAAATTTAATATATATATATAGCATTATAAGAACCAAAAAAAATGACATTTATCAAACGATCTAATAAATTGATGTTTTACATCCTAGCGAACTTTTTTTTAGGGATGCTGCTGCTGCTGGGACCTTATATTTTCTTCACAAAATTTTATCTTCCAGATGGGGAAGTATAGTTAATTTCTAAGTAGGAAGAAGAAATTTTTTTGACAATCGTTAAATAATCTATTGATATAATTTAATCTCGTGGAATAAACGACATAAATATATCGTAAACAACGATATATTGGAAAAGGCCATTTATGGATATATTAAATATATCGATATATCTTTGTTATTCCTTGAATCGTCTGAATTAATTAATATTTCTTACAAGAGTAATAATAACTTTTTAACGTTCATTAGAAATTTCCAATAATTTTGTTGAATCAATAAAGAGAATCTCAAAAAGTATGTTTATAACATAGATCATTTATAAAAAAATTTTTTTTTATTAAATCTTGACTTGAATTGACTTGATTTTAATTAACTCTATATATTCTTTTGAACAAACAGATCATAAAACTGAATGTCTAAGAGAAAATGTCGACCTGCTGCCTTAAAAGAAGTTTATTTATGTACTGTATATTTATACACTAATATACAGGGCAAAATTTCAAATTCCTAATTTAGGACCATATGTTTTATTTGCATGAAGCATTTATTATGTGATATATCTTTTATCAGTCTTTAGTAAGATATTTATTTAAAAAGTGGAAATAAATTTTTAATTGGTAAAATTATGTAAAAGGTAATATATGATTTAATTTTTTGTGGGTTTATTATTGGTGGGATTAGGCTCTTGACACCCAGGATTAAACCTTGGATCTCCAGATCCTAGATCTGAGGCTACAGGAAGTAAACTACGGCTCAATCCCACCAATCATCAACTTACAAAGAAAATATTCAATATAAACAAGATTTTTAAGAGTTGATTGGTGGGGCTGGGCTCTAGCAGAATGACTGGGCTTCCCAGGTAATCCAGGCCCTATTTAGACTTAAAAATTTTTGATATTTTTTTTTTGTTAACACACCTCTTTAGTTAACCTTTTTTAAAATAAATTTTGTGTTCGTATTTTACTTTATTCCACGCTGGGCTTATTTTTTTCTCAACAATACCTAACGTCGACTAATTCATTGAAAAGAATAAAGGGTTATCTTAAAGGAATTTTTAAATAAAATACAAAAGGACCAACAATACATGGATTTTGTGTCATTATTGAATTGGTTTCAGACGAAGAAAACAGAAAAAATAATCCAAGCAATATATACACAAAGTCAAGATTCAATTAATTGGAATTGCAAAAACTCTAGTGTTATTAACTACCGAAGTAGAGTACATGTCACTCAAGAAGCATTTACAAGAATTCAAGAAGAAAAGAAAAATAAATAAAATTATTAAAAAATATTCCAACAGACATATGAAGAGCTTTTGATTTAAGTAAAAATTCAATTTTACATGCAAGAACAAAGCATATTGATTTTAGACATGATTATATAGGAGATTTGATTTAAAATGGAAAATTAATGATTGCATCACTACAAATAAATTGTTTGCTTTTTATGTATCAAACAATCGGTATAATTATTATCTGTTAGCCCTGAAGATGAGCACGAGAGACGCTCGAAACGTCGGCAAAGAAATATAAAAATTTTTATTTGAATCACGTGGCTTCACACTGGGATTACCGTCTCCATTCCCTTAAAACAATTTCAACTTGCGGATATATTAAGAAAAAATATTCCCTAGAACACCAATAGAGCCTAGTAAACATACAAAAATTTGTCATTCAATTCATTAGTCTTCAAGGACTGTACTGACCTAAGTGAAAAGGAACAGCCACCAAGATATTTGTTGACAAGAAAGACCAAGCATTGCGGAACCATCTATCAGATATTATTTAAATATATATGTATAATTCCTAAGTCAAAATGGTCTCTGCAGCCGAGAATAACTTAAAAAAAAATAATTTCTTGAAGAATGAAATCTATCTCGATATAGTGGAGGTGTTGGAATATATATTTTCTGACATTATATAATTATCGATTTTTTTTCATAAAAAAATTTTCAAAAAATGCACCCACCCTGTGAGTGAGAGATTAGAACTATTGATATTCTCAAAATTCAGTGGCGATCCCATGGGGAGCTCACCCCCCCCCCCCCCCCCCCCCCCCCACACCCCCCCAAAAAACACCATTTTACACAATCCAAAAAAAAACAATTCCCACAAAAATCAAATCACCAGCAAAACCCCACACACCAACCA
>JAAAKE020129237.1:0-14565 GCA_010014785.2 Anisolabis maritima | reverse complement strand
AAGGATTGTCAAAAGAGTAAATTTAGCTCCACTCTAATGTTTATTAGAATTCAAGGAAATCCGATAGCAAAATTAGAAACTTTTTGTACTGTTTTTTTGTAATTCTTAAATAAGAATAAGAATAATAATGATTAGAATAGCCAAAAATTTATGATAAAGGGTTCTTCCCCCTCCACTTCTTTGAGATTTTTAATTTATTAAATAAAATTATTATATTTATTCTTTTTCTTGCAATTTATAAATTGTATTCTTCTTAAAGAGGCCTAATATCTAATCTAAGTGCAGTGGTTATTTACCCCCATAACCCCCCCCCCTGGTTTCTAATAATAACCAGAGCTACTGAGTCATGGCAAACTCCGACTCCTTTTTTTTTACTTCTGAAGAATACATTTTTAATTTGACCTCTTTATAGAATAATAAATATAATAATAAAGTCAATTTTTTTATTTTTCAAAAATAAAAACTAAAATTTTACTATATATAATGATATCGTATTTTATTTATTGTTAAAAACATATGATATCTACATTTAGGGCGCAAGCTTAGGGTTCAAATTTGGTTTTTTTACTGAAATGTTTTTTTTTTTTTTTTATTAAGGGAAAGTGTCAAATTTGATGAATTCCTAGAGACATATGACGTTGCTTTCATATAGGAAAGTTGATTATGCAAAATTTCTAAATGTTATAAAGTTATATGCTCTACAGTGATTAATTTTTTGCTTATTGATCTTCCGGAAAGTTCGTGCCGATTTTTAAGGAAAATTAAAAGAAAAACTTTTTATATTCCGCACTAAATTTTCGTGGGTGTGGTTTTCGAAATTTTTAGTATCTCTCCTAATTCACGTGTTATGTAGCCCCGGTTATTCTCGAGTAGTGTCTTAATTTGGTCAACGCCAGTGGTGGAGACTATTTGACCTTCAATGGATGGCCAATTTTAGAGCTGGTGATTTCGAGTTTGACGGTCAAAATCACCAGCTCTAAAATTGGCCAACCACTTGCGTACAGTTCTTTCAGCTAAAGCAATTTCTCAGGCGTTTTTGTCTTTCCGGTATTAAAAAATCATTATGTGTCTAAAATGGTCTTTATTTTCTTCCATCTTCAAAAGGGTACAAAAATAATACAAATTACTTTATCTCAAACAACTTTGTTTCTAAAGATGCGTTGAAATGTCACCTTTAACACAAATAATGTTTTCAATAACTTTGACAGATTCAGACATGCTCCAATGCCATCTACTAGAAATTGGCACAAACTTTCCGGGCATCCCAATATATTAAAGTTATTTTATTTTTCATTCGCATTTAAGATTGACACAATTATGAAATTCTAAATAATAATTTTCTTTATTTTGGTTGTTTTTAGAGTGATGATGATGATCTTCTGAACACTTTTGATCTAATTGAGTGGCCATTTGCAACTAAATCATATGGAACTAAAAAAAAAAGTAGGTCTACCATTTGGAATAGTGCACTCGAAGGTAAAGATCTGTCTGGGTTAATTGATGAACGAATTATTGATATAAATTCAGAAGTATCCAAAAGGCATGGCTATGGAACTCTTTTATATTTAGCTATAGAACATGGAAGGAATAAAAAAAATATTGAGTACTTATTAAGTTTCAAGACGGACTTAACCAAAAGTTGTTCTCCAATGTGTTTGTCCCCTTTACATCTCGCTTGCAAAAAAGGAAATAAATGGATTGTTCAATTATTATTAAATTATGGCGCTGATATTAATCAACTAGATAAAAATAAGCAAACTCCACTTCATTGGGCCGCCTCTAAAGGACATCTTGATATTGTTAAATTTCTTTTTAAAAAAAAGGCGGCATTTAATAAAAAAAATGTATATAGAGACACGCCGATGGACTTAGCTCTACGAAATCATCATTTCAAAATTGCTGAATTTTTTTTGTATAAAGGAGAGCTTCTGCGATCGTATGATAAACATTTAAAATTTTTGGATTTAAAAATTATAAACTTCTTTTTGGAGCATGGATATGATATTAATAGATTTTTTAATGTGAAAGGTGTAAATTACACCTTATTGCAGTGGGCGACTATAATGAGAGACTTTGATGCAATTAAATTCCTAGTGCCTAGAGGAAGCTGTAAAATTATAAAAAGTACAGAAAAAAAAACACCTGAAGAATACTTAGAACAAAATAAAGTAACTACACTTTATGAAGTCGTTGATATATTGAGTCCGTAACTTTATTAACTCTATTTATTTAAAGTTTTTATATTAATGTGTTTTTTTTTTTATTTTATTCATAAAAAAATTAATATTCATAGATATGGGAAAGGAATTTGCAACTGTTTTGTAAAAAATTATATTAATTAAAATTCAGTATTTTTTTTTTCTAATTTAATTGTATTAAACTTTTTTCACTTTATTATTATTGAATATAAATGAGGCAAAACATTAGAAATTACTTATTTATTTTATTATTTTATTTTTTCTTTAATTATTAGAATATTTATCATAAAATTGTCTAAAAGATAATTTATATTAAGAAAATTATTATAATATTTATTATTTTAAATAGTTAGAATAAATACCATTGAAAAAAAAAAAAAAAATTTTTTTATCCTTAAAATTCCTCATTTAAAACGCCTGATAAAATATATTTATAATTTAATATATAAAATCGTGACTAATAATAGAAGATGCAGCCACAGCTTTGACCACTTAAAGTACAATCATGTCTTTTTGAATTTTTATTTCGTTTGATTACCTAGACGCGGGATAAGGCATATCTTTCCGATATTCCAATTTTAATGAGTACTTTATATGAAATTTCACTTGATTTTTTCAACTTTTTTCAATAAATATTAACTTATGCCTACAAAAGGCCTCTTCAAATTTTTGTATTCATTTGGAACAATTTTTATGTCGAAAATTTGCCCCCCCCCCCCCCTTCCTTATATTATCGGCTAACAAATTTTTTTTTCTAATTTTATATATTTTATTTTTAAAATTATATTACTAGAGGCGGCATTTATTATTTTTTAAAATAAACTTTCTAAATTTTTTTTAAATTATTCAAATTAATTTGAATTCTTTTAAAGATATTTTTTTAGTATTCAACTTTTTCTACCTTTTTCAAATTGCAAATTTAAAAACTTGCAAATTTTTAAAAAGATTTTTTTTTGTACTTTTGAATAGGTATAATTTTGAACGCTGATTAATACCCAAGAGCCAAAATTAAGATGGCGATAAATACTTTTAATAGAGAAAAAAACAGGCAAAGCCCCCTGCCCAACTGCGCACCTAGTTCTATATATGGACAATGAAAAGAGGGCTGCCTGAGCAGCCAGAGAAGAAATAAAAATAACTCTCCTGTAGTGTGGACATTTCGAGCATTGTTCATCATCATTTGTTAGTCTTATATAAACATGTTTTTGTGCAAGTCTTCTGCAGACCTTTTGACCAACAGTGTCCTGATGATGTGCTCGAAACGTTGATCCTCTAAGAGAACATTATTTTTGATTTCTCCCTTTGACTACTCCTCTTTCTTTCTATATTTATAATATATTCTCTTCTTAGCAGTCATAAGTGTCAGGGAATGAGATTAAAGGCAGTAATTTTTTAGACTATACTCGGGTGGGCTCCAGTTTCTTTTCTCAAGAAAGTCCTGATGGAGTGGATTGAATTTTTGCCATATGCCCCTATCTAAATTCCCTTTAAAATTAAAAAAAATTAAAATAAAATAGATAAAAAATATATCAAGCACGCTTATAATAATTTTATTTAATATTAGATTAATCTGAATAATTTTTATATTAAACTGGTCACTATTTGAATAATTGCGAATGTCTCAAAAAATTTCCATTTATAGAATTTTTAGAATAACTTAACTATTTTAAGACAAATTAAACCGATAAGGCCCAATTTTAAATAAATATAATCTTCAAATATTTTTACATTAAAACGGTTCAAAATTGTCCCAAAATGCTAGTTACGTCACAAATAAATACCAATTTAATAGATTTAAAGAGAGCAAAAAACGACTAATTTTGAGACAAAAGTCTCTTAAAAGTATAATTTTTTGTAAAAAAAATTATTCCTTATTAAATGAAAAATGAAAAATATTAGTTTTATGATAATGAATAAGCTAACCTCCCCCCCCCCCTCCCCCAATTTTTAAAAATATCTTCACTTTTCAGGTCAAAAGGACTCTAAAAATGCAAAAAAATCTTAATGTACATATATGTGTGCGTATAGCTTTTATCTCGACTCATAATCCTCGAACCACTCATCAGAAATGGATGAAACTTAACAACTTTATAGCCTAAAAAGATATTATAATTAATGTATGGATTCAGGGATTTTTGAGACGGATTTCCCATAAGCACTTAGGCTTAAACTTACGAATTTGGCCCTTTGTGACTGTTATTGGGGTGTGATTATCTCCCATTTGCTTAACTCAAGAGGAGACTTATGGCCGTGTTGGATAATTTTTTGCGGCAGGCAGGATTCGAACTAGAGTTGTGTTGCAGCTTCAGATTCCATCATATCCACTCGTCTCTTTGATATCTTTAAAAAAAAATTATCATTTCTAAAAATAACAGATATACCTAATCAAACACTAAAATAATTTAATTAAAAGTCTTACCAGCAGCATACATTTCCATTGATAATACTCAAATTTTTTGATTAAGAGGCATATTCTTGCAATTTTTTAAACGAAAAACACGTCGCCTTTGGTTTAACATTTTATTAAAAAAAAATATTGGAATCAAAATTGTTTAAAAAAAGAATTAAAAATAAATAAGAAAAAAATTATTACATTATAATCTCTTATCGTTGCTGGTCTTACTGGCTCGTTAGAAAATCTGAACATCAAAGATATATAGAGAAGCAATTTTATTCAATGAATCGAAAAAAAGCCTCAAAAAGTGTTTTTTCAAAATCTTCAAAATGTTTTCAATTTGTCAGATCGATGGATATTAAAAAAAAAAATCAAAATTCTCAAAAGTGACATAAGCGGAGATACTTTTTTTGCTCTCTATAAGAATAATTATTACTAATAAGAAGCTCGAGATAATAAAAACTAAATATCCTGAATAGATCGACCCATTTACGGGGGTACTTCATTTGAAGTTCAAATAGAACTAAAAAGTATCAAATAAATATAAAAATAAATTTTATTTAAAATGAATTAAAAAGCAAAAAATATTGATTTGCATAAAATTTTGCAATATTTATGACAAAAAAATAAAATGGTGACTGCTCAGTGAAACTTAAAATATAATTAATGGGGAATTCAATAAAATATTCAATGAGTGCTCATGTTTTAATCTTTTTTTTTCTTTTTAATCATAAATATCCAACGATTTTAAACAAAAAGTTATTTTCCTCTTTTCAGTGTATATTAAATAAAATCGCTTTTTTTTTTTTTTTTTTTTTTTTTTAACGGAATATTATGGGGAGAGATTTAAAAATAAATATTTATATAAACCCCTTCCTCACTGCTTCTTTTAATTTTTGATATTCCTAAATTTTTTGTATTTAGATTTGTTTAAAAAATACTATTTTTTTTTTTTTTTGGTGCTCATAAAATTTTTTTTTTTTTGATAAAACTTTTCCTGTTGAAATTGATATCACACCCCATCCATTTTGTGATCCACTTGTTTTGAGATTAAGGGATTAGTGTTTTTCCTTTACTAGATATGCAATCTATTTTTTCCCTTCTCTCTTTTGTAATTATTTATCTTCTACTTTGTTTCTTCATCATCATGCCATTAAGCAAGTTTAATTTTTTGCATTTACTAAAAATTTAATATCATCTATTTTACTTAAATCAGGAATTTGGTTTATTTTAATCCGAAGCTCTTAAATGTAAAATTCACTTTTTGTTGATATCTCTCATATAAAATTAATTATAAATAGTTTCTCGTTACAGCGCATTTTCTAGATAGGATATAGATTAAAAAATTTTTCTCGAAGAATCATTCGAGCTGTTTTTTATCATAAACAAATTTTTAAACAGTAAAGCCCGTATTTGTATGCAAATCCATTTTTCAAACAAAAATGATAGATTATCTTTTCGAATCTATTTATTTGGACCATGTCAACCGTATTCCCATATTTCGGTGATTATTTAAAATGAAAAATTTTTCTCCTAATTTTTGCCTATATGTTACATAATGAGATAACACTTATGTATTTCTGAAAATTCCAATTAAAGCAATTTTTATCACCGTGTTTTTTCACATTTATGTAAAAATTATTTTTCTGAATAACCACAACCTGTCAGACAATTAATAAAATTTTTCTTCAAATTACTCTTTCTTTCTCTTCTTAAAACTGTGCAGCACAAATATTTATTTATTCATTTACAATTAAATATCTGACCGAGTTTTTTTTTCCTAAACAACCATTTTTTTTTTTTTTACTAACACAAGAATGCATTTGTCCGTTGATTAATTGAGAAAATTGAATTAGATTTCCGAAATTGCAAACGAAGACATTATTTTTCATGAAATCATTTTGTTGTTGTTTGTTGTTTATGTGGATAATAGATCGGTTTGTCCGAATATCAACAAATCTATTTAAAAAGTCGTCAATCTGCAAAAATCGGCTCCAAATTCGATTAGGAGCCAATTGAATTATTTTATTTGCAATTCTCATATGAGAGGCGACCCGAGAAGCCCAAAGTGGGAGGG
Source organism: Anisolabis maritima (assembly GCA_010014785.2). Classification (NCBI taxonomy): domain Eukaryota; kingdom Metazoa; phylum Arthropoda; class Insecta; order Dermaptera; family Anisolabididae; genus Anisolabis; species Anisolabis maritima. The sequence continues at coordinate 7,895 of JAAAKE020129237.1, read as the reverse complement.
AACAATAGAAACAAATGGATTTTCAATTAATTGATTATATTTACTGTTGTCAAATTAAAATCTAAGTTCTCATTAAAGAAAAATAATCGAATTTTAAATCAAATTTCTTTTTTTTTGTTTCTTTTCTAATTTATTCGTCGAATATTTATTAATTGAACAAAAAGCTCTGAATAAAAATGTAGACTTTTATATTCCAACAAAGTCAGATTTAAAAAAATGGCGTGTGGAATATTATTAGGTTGATGAGGATGGTGTTAACTCTGGGATACCAAGATTGGAAACTGACATAACCGAAACTTACTTGGGATCTCTACCACATTGGAACTTTAGTAGGAGAGTAAATTAAGATGTTCTCTCGAAAGTAATTAAATTATATTGTTAATTCAATTCATAATTGCAAAAATGCGCTTCATTTCAACTTGAAAAGTTAGTTATTGTACACTCTATGTCTATCCTCAATTTTTTTCGAATTTCTAAATTTCGACTTCAGATTCGGGTAGAGAATCAAAAATGATGTAGAAATCTCCAAAATATTTTGAAATCGGTCCATAGGAGTCTAAAATTTGAATTTTTATCAAATATCCCAATTTTTCCGTTAGATTCGGATAGCAACATCTATAAATCCATACTATTATTTTGAAACTGTTGCCAGTGAAGCTCGTATTTCAGTGACCCTTGCGTTCAGATAGGAATTGCGAGCCATTTCACAGCCCTTGCGCAGATACAATTTCGTTGCGGAATGCAGCACCAGATGTTTTTTATTAATGATCTATCCGTTTAACGATTAATCTGCCATGTTCAGACCCCAATTTGGTTTGACCTTTTTTTTAAATTTTGTTTATAGTCTTAACATACCCCATACCCCCTCCACTTTCTTTCCTTCCTTCTGCTCTTCATTTCCTCACCGTTAATTCCGGCTAATCTTTTCACTGGTAAACAGAAGAAATGCCAGACTTACCTCTGGTAACACGTACTCGCTAGGTGTAAGTTTTTTCGAATGCCATTCAACACGCAATGACCTTTCCCATATAACTTCTCCAGTACAACTTTTTTTTGAAACAAGAAATTAATGACAAATTTCGGAATAAGTTAAAAATTAAAAATTTAATATAAATAAGACATCAACAAATTGATTAAGAATTCTCTCCTTATGGAAAAGGAATATTCTTTGAAGCGGATTTTTATTTTTTATTTAATATTGTTCTTTTTTATTTATTTAAAAATAATCCTCGTAGGGTTGAGATTTTAACATACACCAACCTAGCATGTCACTCTAAATCCCCTCCATTGGAAATTCCTTGTTTTATTAATACAATGGAAGTATTAATAATTAAGAAAAAAATGATAAATTTTGTCAAGAACTTTCATATAAAAAAATTCACATTGAAGTTTAGCATTAAGAAAATAAATAATAATAATAATAATAAGATTTAATCTCGCAAAATGCAATTCCGACTACCTCGTCTTAATGGATAATTAGGAGAGCTCAAAATCATCAAATTTCATGAAGTTTTACCTATTATTAAATTTATGTTTTCGGATTTCATGTAGGTCTTCTAACTATCCATTAAGACGAAACAAAAGTTACAGGTTGTCTAATTACTTATGAGGGGGGGGGGGATCCCTGTACTGTACTGTACTATGTACAGTACATATTGAATATATAGCATGAAATATAATTTTATCTAAAACCCAAAATAAAATAATACCTGAAAGTAATGTTCTATTTGATTAAAAAATAAAATTAGTTTTTAACATCAAACCAGGGTTGTCCAACTCACCGTCCGCATGCAGCTCAACAAAAGTCTCTCCAAAATATTGAGATTTTTATGTATGATAAAGACTCTGTAAAATCTTTGTGGTTATGCTAGAAAAATGTAATCTTCAAAGTTTCCTGCACTTAATTATTTCATTAAAATTTAATTTATTTGTCCTAGGGACGTTTTAAAAAATGACACCTTGTAACCCCTCTGGTTTAAATGTAACCAAATACCTTTGAATAGGAATATTCATGTGCATTATTCTCTAAAACGTTGTATTTGATACAAATAAATAAAAACAAATCGAGAACATTGATTATTTAAAGGGTGCAAAATGTGCTCTGGGATGATAGTTTTTCCATTCATCAAAAATGCCATTGTAAATATAATACATTGAAACGATATTTCATTGCTCCTCATTTTACTATTATATTTTCTCCACAGTGACAGTACATTTTTAGATTTTTATATTGCACCAAATTTTATTAACGAATACTAGATTTAGATATCACACAAAATGCAGAAAAATAAGTAGATTTACTGAATGTTATCGAAATAGTGGTAGTTTGCCTATTAACACCGCTAGAAAAAAGAGATAAGCTTGGAAAAATTTTACTAACAGAGTTGATTTTAAGAAAAATCCGAACAACTCAAGGATGCAGAAAAATTTAACTTACAAAAATGAGATGTGACTGAGTGGTACAAGATGAGGTTGCAGCCAAGGAAATTAAATAAAAATCTTATTTAATGTTTAATTGTCAACGTTTCGTAGCGTGGCACGCCAATCAGGAAGTCGCTTCCTCGATTTTGGAAGATAAAACAGAAAAATTGAATTACTACTGACACTTTCGTGAAATTTTAATTTATTATATACCATAGGCTGGAGAAATTAGTGTTTTTTAGATTAATTGCTTGAGTAAACCCCTTTATTTTCTAGATAGTATAAGAATTGCGCATGCGTGGTCCGTTCTAGACGAGTTGATGAGTAGGGTTGCCTACCTTTCCAGTATTTCATATATAGGTAAGAGAAAGTAAAAAAATGTAATAAATAACTCGAATGTTACAATGGAGAAATGATTTTTTTAAAAGAAAAGCTAAGGTCGATAAATAGAATTGTAGCCAATCTCAAACACTGATTGTTCTATAAACAAACATTTTTTTTTCGTTGTCAAATTATTTGTTATTGGCATTTTGGGAAGGATAAACATCTCCTTCTAAACATCAAAATTGTCATCAAATAAATAATATAAAAGCTCTCGTTGAAAGGCGTTATGTCTCTCTTTCTGCCTATGATTTGATACTAACCCTTTCATCAAGAGATAAACTCCATTATTCCTTGTTTATTTACAAGTTTTATAATTGACTTCATGGCTTCCTTTGAAGAAAGTATTGCAAGCACAGAAGAAAAATAAAAATAAATAAAAAAATATAAAAAATTTATATATAGAATTATATCTGATCAACGAGTTCGAATTTGTTTTTTATATTTTTTCTTCAACGGCCCTAGCTTTTTGCCCTCAGACGAAGCGCTTAACAGAACATTTCCCGATTTTGAGTTATAATAAGGGGATGAGGGATAATTATAAAGTCCGGTCATTGCGTCATATGAACTTGCAATTTATGTAGGCTTTTGACCTTCCTCTTCTCAAAAAAGTTTTTAATTTTTGCTAGCTAATTATTGAATTAATTCTATCTAACTATTGTTAATCTACAATTCAAGTCTTAATTTACTTATTACCATAATAAATTTCATCCTTTGAGCGCTTGGCAAAATTATTTTTCGCAAAGAAAGGAGAGGGAAGGAGAGGAAAGACGCTTTTTATAATTTGTTACCAAGATTTGGGGTCCGAGGGTAAAGATGAAGAGAGAATGGAAGGCTTATCTCTGTCAGGTCGTGGTCACCATCTGTATCTTTCTTTATTGCTACTCAAGACAGACTGATTTATTCTAGTGTTGGTTTTTTGACCACATACCAATTATCATCTCCCTAATTAATTATAACAATGTTTAGTTTAATATCCCGAAAAATTCATTTGAATTTTTAATTAATTAGATTTTGGCAATTGATAGGGCCTAAATGGGAAAGTAAATAGGCCTGGGCATAGGGCATACATAGTCAAGACAAGAGTGGGAGTGTAAGAGAGGGAGCTAAGGCGCATGCGCAATGGCGACGGAGGCGGCGGCGGCGGCGGCGGCGGCGGCGACGATGGGCGACAGCAACCACGGTAACGTTTGCAAGCGCGCGTCCGTTCAGTCGCAGCCGGCGTCCGCTCAGCTGGCTTTAAATGTGGGATTATATCACACGTGTTCTTATTAAACAATTATCGCACGCACACGACATGCGTAGCAGTGTTCGTACTGTCGCGATTGTGACAGCGTGACCTGATTTCGTCAGTCACACTAGTCGGGTGTGTGAGCGTGTCGTGTGTCACAAAAGTGTGTACTGAAAGAATGTCATCAAACGCACGACAAAACCACCCGCCAACCCGCCACCTGTGGATGCTCGTGGCCGTGTTGCTGTTCGGGTTTGTCGCCAATGGTGAGTTCCGTAGATCGCACCCCAAAAAAAAGACTTCCCTTCCCGAGGCATGATATTTACCAACGATAGCAGCCATGCCTCGGCGGGAACATCTTCCTCCTCACATTCTTGTCTTCTTTTCACATTGACATAACAACCCAACTTACTCAAATCAAAAAAAAAAAAAAATTAATATTCTAAGTTATTAACAGATAAAAATTGTACTTAATCTTAAAACTAACTCCATATTTTAAAAATGCATTCATCGTTAATTTTTTTCAAATCATTATCATCACAAATATAAAAAATATTCGATGATTTTTCGAGATCTATTTGATTCTTATAAATCAGATATAAATATTCTATGAATGTCTCTATCAAGCTAAATAATTATCTTTAATAAAATAACTCGCTTGATCCGCCAATAAAAAAAAAAAAAAATACAAAAAATTATTTTATTAAAAATAAAAAATATTTCATAATATTTCAATGATTGTTTAATAATTAATTTTTTTATCTGCCAATATCTTAGAAATAGTCCAAATTATAAATATTTCTTTAAAATTTTTTTTTCATTTAATTTTATCTCAAATAAATTATAGGCTGATAATAAAAAAAATGTATTCATAATCACGTTAAATAAAACTAAGTTATATATTTTGAAAAAGACGTTTATACACACCATTAATAAATTCGTTTTAATGGAAGTTGGAATATTTTCAAAACAAATTGTAAATAACCTCTTCATATTGTAAATATTAATAGTTCGAACCGAGATCTTAAATATTGATAAATACTTATTTAAAAATTAATATATTATTTTTTTTATTTTTAACAACGGATATGATCATTGTTGCCAGATTTTTAACAATTTGTTATTAACCTCTTAACAATCACAATAAGTAAGTTGGGATGTTTATTCTAGATTTACCAGCCTGGAAATCAACTTTTCTGCGTCCCCTTATAATAAACCCTTATCTGATCTGTATGTGGGTGGTTAATCAAGAATTTTGCTTGTCGACATTTCGCTATTCTTATCGATAAAATAAAATTGTTGAAATTCTTTCTTTAGTCATAAGTCAGTGGTTAGAATGGAAGACTTTTGCCAAAAATCCCAGATTCTTTTCAGGGTAATATTTTTTTCACTTTTCATTAATTTAGCTTCACTCTCTTTTATTTTTTTTTCCTTTTCGTGTCAAAATAAAAAAGAAACACAGCCAAATAGGTTAAGGATCTTTTTTTATAACGTTTCGAATCATCATCAGACTAATTTGATAAAGCCTAAATATTTTTTTGCAAGAGAGATAACTCATCTTAACGCTCCTCTCTACTGAGATAGAATTCCTACAATTATTATACGACAGTAATTAATTAATACACTCCTCTTCTCCAATTAATATTTGTCTCTAACGCATTCATATAATCCCTTGACAATTTTTTAAATTTAAATAAATAGGATAAACATACAAAAGATGCCCTTTTATAAGATGTAGATATTTTTATTAGATGACATTATAAATAAATAAGGAATGAATTCTTTTAGGATTGAATCCAAATAAGATAAAATTAACATTTTGATTGATTGAAGATTCTATTATTATGCTAATGTAATGGTGTTTGGAATTATTCATATGGTTCTTATAAACTGGTTCTAATGATGACCTTGATCCTTGACCGAAACGTTAGATGATGCATCGGAATCAAATTTTTTTTTAAAATGATATATTGAATTAATTTCCAAATACAAAAATACTAACTATAATCATAAGGTCGAATAGTGAGTTTGTTGGTATCAGTCAGGCACGGTAATCCTGAGATCCCGCGTTCGATTTCCAGGAAGCCCTACAGCTCGATGCCTTTGAATCTTTTGCAATCGCCATACTTTCCGTAACATAATAAAATTATATTTCACGTATAGGTAAAAGAAAATAAAAACAATCTATAACTATTTTAATTTCTCTTATCTATATATGAAATATGCAGTGAAAGAGTATTAAGAATTCAACGGAAATACACGTTTTGAGGTCCCCTGAGTCTAAAAGATGGTGTATGTGCGTGTGTGTGAATAAGATTTCTCAAAAACGGAAAAATGTTCGAGGCTGCAATTTCATATTTAAGCTAAGTACTCTCGTCGCATGGACTTGGAAGCTTTTCAATAAAATCGGCCTATGAGTACTAATACTTTACTGATGTACTTTTTTTAATCATTTTTGATTTTCTCAAAATTTGCTCTAACAATTTTAATTAAGATTCATTTAACAATTATTTATTAGATGATCTTTTAAAAGTATTAACCCTTATTCCTCCCCCCCCCCTCAAATTGTTTAAGGTCCATTTTACTGTTACCTGTTTATAGGTTTTTTTGTGAATTTCTCTTAAACTAGTTTAACGATTTTGATTAAATTGGCTGTACATATAATAAATTTGATAATCTTTAAGATGTATTAATCATTTTTCCACTAGTTTCATTGAGCGCCCACCCACTCTTTTATTCATAATAATTTTTGAATAAATTATTAAATAATTATTGAATAGATTTATGCAAAGGGCTATTTTTCGCTGTTTACTGCATTTTAAATAAAAACTTTTTTTTTTATTTTTATTTCTATTTCATACGAAATTTTATTTTATTTGAACCTAGATTGGTGATTTGAAACTCTATTAAGTAATTTCCTTTAGACGTGAGAAATTAATTTTTCATAAATCCAAATTTCTAAAACATCCTTAGTAATATTGTTGAATAGAAAATCAAGGAGGCTGGACGAAGGACACGCCTAAGGCGGCCCATGCGATTACTAAGTTCAGGCGAATAACACCATAATGATTTTAATTGATTTAATTATGTAAAATAAATTTATTTTGTGAAATTTCAAAGGATAGACGAGAGCTTAGCAGAAGGAGGAACTTGTCTTCTCTATAAACTCTCTGGGGGCTGAGAAATAACTTTTCATTCTCACTGTACAAAATTTGGCTGTCGCCAGGTCTCTACAGTCCTAATGGCCGAATTTGTTGTATTTACCTGTATGCTCTAATTCGAAATAACAGATATAAATGGCTCCATAAAACATTGCATTTATTGACAATTAAGAAACGTTCCCTCGGGTGAGGGTTTAATAGCGTGTCGTGTAATTGGCGAATGGATCCAATTACTGTCAGTGGCATTTTAGGGTATCGAGGGCCCCATCAATTCCTATTAAATATACACGTAGAGATTTTATTTAAAACTCACTCATAAAACATGGAAATTCTTTAAGTGATGTGAATTTTATTGAAAATATTTGATAATTTTAGTAAAGAAATTTAAAAAAAAATTTTTATATGTCATTGGTTTTCTATCGCTTCGTGTTTAATATTTTGTATTGATTGATGAATGTTTAAAATGAATGAATTGAACCAGCAAATAGAAATTGGTTTTGAAATTTTCCCTTGTTTCTCCTTTCTAAACCCATAATTGTATGTACAGCTGATCGAATTTTAAAATAAGTAATTTGATGTGATTTTTTTTTTTGTGTTAAAATGTCACTTAATAAGCGGATTGATTCTAGCTATAATAGTCTATATCAGAGTTTCTTAAACCCCAATTGAGGTCGCGGGACCTGCAGCAGGGGTCGCCAAAA
>JAAAKE020129236.1:0-34057 GCA_010014785.2 Anisolabis maritima | reverse complement strand
TAATTTTGAAAATAAAAAATATATTATGTATATATAATAAATAAAAATTTCCAAATAAGAGTCTTCTCGGACAAATTTTATTTAGCCATTTTCAGTCTATTATTATTATTATTATATATATATATATATATATAAAATATATTTTTTATTTTCAAAATTATATATATATAATAATAATAATAATAATAATACTCTTATTTGGGAATTTTTATTTATTTGGTGAAAGAACTTCCCTAGCTACTCTCAGTTTGATAATCCAACAGTGATATTAATTATTTGTATGTATAATATTTTCTAATAAATACAATTTTCTTTAGGTGTGCTCCAGATCGAGCTGTACAAATTGTCTTGGCGGCAGCAATACAACCATATCCAATAAATAATTTAAATTAAATTAAGGTAATTTATTACCGTCCACATTTTATATTTATAAAAACCAAATATATTTATATATTAAGAAATTTATTTATTTCTTATATTTGCTATATTTGTTAATTATATTAATACAAGAAATCAATGTACCGCCCTCTTATACTTTATTATTTAACCTAAAATCAAAAAGAAAAGATCTCTATCAAAGCTAGTTGCACTCTAGGGTCGCATCATAGTGCAAAAATGATATTCCTATGGACTAGCACATTAGAGCATGTCAGACTGCAAGACATCACACTCTAAAAATTCATATTAATGTGCGATGATCCAAAAAATATATGAAAGCGATTCTAAACGAAGTTTGCAATGCGATCCATCCTAGGGCGCATATAGCTTAAATTGAATAAATTAATGAGCCTTAGCAAGTTCAGAAAATTTCGATAACCAGTATACATTTTTAACTTTACCCACCAACCGGTTAGATAGGTAATGTTAATGTAATCGCAAAAAAATTGAAATTGAATGTTAATGTGTTTTTGAAGTTCCCTAAGTCCATTTATATAATTTTTGTAATGAAGTCTGTGTGATTGTGTGTGTATGTCTGTGGTAATTTCTTTCGCTGCTGATCTCTCAAAAAATAATTATTCGATTGCGTCGAAATTTTGTTCACATAAAATAACCCTAAATGTTAAAAACTGAATGATTTTTGACAAACAGCCGACCATTATGAAGGAGGGAACTAGGGAGGCAATACTTTTTATAGACAAAAAAATATCTTTCGACTTTATTATGGATCTCTCCTATACTAATATTTGTTAGAAAATGGTCGGTGTAGTTGACCGCTCTTCTTAGTCCGATCAACTTGTTTAAAATTAAATTAAGTGGAGAGAACGCAATTTTAAACTCGAGTATGGAGCAGAGTAGAGATTTCACTTCACGTTCCAATGATCATTGGTTCGCTTCCCGTTTTGAGCAACAAAAATTTATTTAAATGATATCGACTACTAATTAATTTAAATTAGACGGAGTCTAAATGTCTCAGAGTTAAAAAAAAACTGAGTAGATGTTCAACAAAATTTATCAATTTAATGGTTGAATTGATTGTTAGTAGGACCGGGTCTTACGCTTCGTTGGTACCGAACCGAAGATCTCTTGCTTCTCCTATTGACACGCTAATCCTTACCTTCACACCCGATTATATTAAATAACGTTATACTAAAAAACGGAAATTTTATCGACTCTTTCGATAAAAGTCAATTATAAAAATTAATTAGATAAATAAAATACTGAATTTATTATTTTCCATAAACCCTTATAGAATATAATATGGTCTATTTAATTTTAGATTAAAGATAAATTCTAAAATATTTTTGAACAAATCATTTACAAAAGAAAGCTATTTTCATTGTGTTTAATCTAATTTCCTAAATAAATCCCTCCAGAGAAAATGTTTTTCAATTTAATTTTAACATGAAACTCCTTTAATTCAATTAATATTTTTTAACCCCTTAGCTAATAAAATTAGAAGTTTAGTAAAATAAGAAAATAATTATAAGTAAATTATAAGGATTCTAGAAGGATTAAAAAATAAAAAATAACTAGAATAAAATTGTTGAAAGGAAAAATAATCAAGAAATTGAGATATTAAACATGTAAAAACACCCTGTCCTTTGTCCAGAGATAAAAGTCTAGTTTCACGTGTTTGCTTCCCGTCCTGAGATAAAAATTTATTTATATTATATTGGATATCAATTAATATCAATAAATAAGGGCGGAGTCTAAATGGTTTAGATGCCGAAAAAAGACAAAAAATATATAAAAATATCTTTATATGTTGCTAATGATAGAACCAACCCTTCCTTGATCACCTTATTAGGCAAATATTTTGATATTCCTAACGCCTGCCCTCTTTAGTATTAAAGGACATTTCTTAGGAGGGTGACCATAAAATTTCGTGAGATGTTCCATTTAGAGCGTCGTTGTACCTACAAAATTTGCTTTGTAATTATTCAAATTTTACAGGATAAACAAAAAATAACTTAAGCCCTAAATAACGAAAATCAGAAATATAAATAATTCATAAAGTATGTGAAGAGTGTAACTGAAGGATGGTAACACATCTCGCCATGTATTAATTGAGAGACTTTAAATGGTTAAACATCAGATATCTACACAACATTATAAATGTTTGACATAACAGTCTTCTAATTGGCTATTGAGAGTCACGTCTTAATTACGTTGCAATCATAGGCTTCGAGCAGAGTTGAATATTTTTTTCTAAAACTGAGGCTAGGTTAACTAATAAAAAAAATGAATCAGGGATGTAGCTACTCGTATAATAATATCTCAATTTCTTGATTATTCTAAAATTTATACGTTCAATTCACGAATTTATGATTGAACATTTAATTTTTCTCACAAAGATATTCTTTTTATAATTTTACTGTTATCTAATTAATGTTTCAAATAAGGATTTTATCAAATCATCAAAAAAAAAAAAAAAATTTGCTTCTGCTTTACCAAATATTTATCAAATAAAATATTATTATTTATTTTGACATATTTATTGGTATTTAACAGTCCCAGTGGATTATTGAAGAAAAATTCAATTAAGTCCTAATATCCGAGTGTTATTTTACTTTTGCTAGTATCTTATTTTTATTTTTTCGTACAAAAATTTGAATTATTAAGGATCATAATATTAAAATGGTTTACAAATAAGAATCATATATCCAGGATCGCCGCGCGAGTGCGGTCAGCATAGGTGACGTCGCATTCCAAAGAAAATATAATAGTAAATTTTTATACAACAAAATTTCAAGTAAAAATTCTTTTATTTTGGCCTGATTTAAAATATTTAAAATTCTATAAATATTACGATACATAATACATTTATTTTATAGATACATTGGTATTCTAAATAAATCGAAAAATAATGATAATAACTTATTATTATATATATTATTAAATATATATTATATATTTTGTAATTTTAACCTACACAATAAAAAAATATATTAAAATATCTGTTATTTCTTGGCGGCATCAAGCCTGAAGGTAAGAACCAAATAATTAAAAGCGATTATATAAATATTAATACAATTTTTTTTATTTTTTTTTTTTTTGGAGAGGAGCGCCAAAATGTTTTTCACAAAGCCGCCTCTCACCTTCGCTGCGGCCCTTCATATATCAAATAAATAAAGTTAATTTGCGTTTGAAAAAGAATGCTCTTGAAGGACGTATTTAAATTTTTTTGAGAGAATATACAACCCTTAAGTAAATTATTTGTGTTTACTTTAAGTGGTTGTGTAGATAAACTCTGAAAGCTCTCAAGAGTGAAACATAGATCCATTCTCACTTGCTTCTCTCCGCTCTCTGAATTTCGTTCTTATTTTTATATTGATTTGGATAAGTGATTTATTTTATTTAAAGGTTCTTAATTTATTATTAAATAATTTATCAATAATAGTTAAAATAAGTTAGCATACATATCTTATACCAAAAATAATGTATAATAGTCACCATTAATAAATAAAATATTTTTAATTTTAATTAATATAGGAATAATTTTTTTTTTTTACAATAAATCATTTATTAGCAATTTTTTTCTTAAATATTAATTATTATTAGCTTTAAAGAGGTTTTTTTTTTTCTCTACTTCTCTTTATACAGTAGAATATTTTTTAAATTAAAAAAAAACATCTTCATATGTCATCATCTTCAATCAATGCAAGCTCGGCTACATATCGCATGAAGAGGACGCCCTAGAATTTACTTATATTAATTCCTAAATCCTTTCATTGAAGGATGCTACCGAGAAAAAGAATAGACTGGCCCGTAAATATGAATGGAAAAGACTGACTATAATTAAGGGAGAAACGCCAGTTTTAGCCACATACTGACTAAGCATAAATTAAAAAAAAAAATACTCATATATAATAAAACAATAAGGGTTGGTGACCTAATCCTAGCTCAGGCTGACATTTTTTTTTTTAATTTTTATGTCTTGATCCTATTCACCTCATCAAGGGACAGACTGAGCGATGGACCAGCTTGCTTTTGTTCCCTATCCTAATCTATACTATACGGACAAAGATAACATAGAATAAAGCAATGTCTGAGAAGAAGAAAACTCAAATATGTAGATAAAAAATTACGCCTGTAATTAGACATCATCTAATAACACACATTCATTCATTTTATCCATTCAATTGTTTAGAGACAAAAATTTTTTCTAATTTAATATTTGATAATAGCCCCTGACCTTTAACTCAGAGGTAGAGGTCTTGCTTCTTGATCCAATATTCAGTGATTTACTTCCCGTCCCATGCTATCAAATAGTTTAAATAAATATGGGCGGAGTCTAAAAGTCAGGTGTCGAAAAAGACTTAAAAAAAATATTTAATAATTACTTTATTTCAACAAAATCAAGTAATTCAAAAAATATTCACAACAAATTTAAATACGTATATAGGAAACCCTTTAATAATATCCGCTTTGGCAAACAATATTAACCAAATTTTATTTTGATTTTATTATAGAGATCCCCAAACAGTCCGATAAAAATTTATTTAAACTAATTAAAATAATAATTAGATTTAGGATAACATTATTTTAATGGTAAACTAATGGATTCAAATGGAACCTAATACTAGATAAAAAAAATACTACTTTTATTGTAAAAAAAAGGGCTTTTAGCAACATCAGGAGGGGGAGACCAATTTCACATACTGCCTCTCTCTAAATGTCCCCTCTGACTATTCTCATTATCATTAATCAAAAATTTAAAATAAAATTATTCCATCAAAAAATTTTTTCATTTTTTATTATCATCTCATCTTGATAATTAACGAATTGTTTAATGCAATTTTTTTTGTTTTGCAAATTTTTTTTGAATATTTTATATATAAAATTAAAAAAAAAAAATGATCTTTTTTATATTATTTTTTAAGTTAAGAAAATTTTCAACCCCTAAGATAAATTTGCCACTTCTCTTGTTAGCTTTTATAGTAAAAAGCAATGAAATGGATTGTGAGAATCAGTGTGATCTTTACCCTAGTGGCTAGAACTAATTGAGCTGTCCAGGCACCAAAAAAAAATGCCTTTTATCGAGCATGTGTATGCGTGTGCGTGTGTAAGAAGAGATTAAGTTGTCGGCAAAAGAAAGAGTGAGAGAGAGAGAGAAAGGAGAAATGGTGCCGTGCTGCCCATACAAACAAGTACAATGCTTTAAGTGGCGCTGCTTGTTGCACCAAGTGGCTGTGGCAACCCCTTGCGTTGCGTTGTTGCGCCCACCCATACCCTTCAATGGCGAATGATCCTCCTCCTATTCCTCTTTCATTCGCCTCTCAGTCGCTCGCGCAACGACGGCCAGTCGCTTGCGGCCCTTCGTAGCCGCATCACGCCTGTAATCACTCGAGTCGCGCGCGACTCGTGGTCTTCTTCAGTGTCTAATGACGTGAACCTTTCGAGTGAAGTGACATCGGTGAAGACTCTCTTATCTCTGCCTCTGCGCGCCAATTCATGGTAAACCAATCATCAAATTTAGTGAATTATTAATTATAATTATTTATCTTAAACTTTTAAAATCATTTAACTATTAATATAAATTATTTTATAAATTAAAAATAGATAGAAGAGTAGATAAATGTCCAGACCTTTATTTTCATTCATAATACAATACGAATAGTCTGCTAATCAATTATATACTATTTATACAATTCAATTCTTGATTTATAGACGCCGCATTTTTTTTTACTCAAAGAGAGAGAGAGAGAAAGAGAGGGGGGGGGGAGGATGGGAGCAAACAATGACATGCACAAGAGAGGAACCAGTGATTCTCCATCCCTTTAAAGCTATATTAAAAAAAAAGTCAAGAGAAAACAACTAAAAAGAAAGAAATAAGACAAAAAAAAAATATGAATATACAAGAAAAGTTTTTGTTTGGCTAAAAATTTTTAAAATGTAATTGTAAAATTAAAATCTTTTTTTAAGGGATATTTCCACATAAAGTTATGTATATATATATATATATATATGGTCTCTCTTCGAACACATTATTTATTTTTTTAGCTAAATAGGCCTATAAAATAATTTTGCTAAACACGTTATCACCAGGTGTGAGTTCATAAGGGAAAAATTTTAATTTTTTATCCTTATAATTTTTTTTTTCAGTCTCTTGGGCATCTGAGGCCATATAGGCTTGAACGATATACAATTTATATTACGATATATGTAATCCATTAATATTTATTTATATCAATTGGTATCCAATTGATATAAATACATTTTCATCAGACTGCCTGGGATTGTAACCCACACCCCTTGACTTCTAAGTTTATCAATATTGATAATGTTAGTAACTTTTGGTAACCTCTCCCCCCCTGTGGGGGGGGGGTGGTCATTATAATTGAATGGCTGATTGATTATAAAAATAGGCCTATATTATTTTCAACTACTTTTGAGAAAATAAAAAACTTTCCTTGGTGCTGTGACAAATAACCATCAAATTTAACATTAAAAAAAAATTGTCTCTTTTATTAAAAAAAATTTTTTTAAATCTTTGAATTAGATCCCTTCTTTCAATCACCCAATCAATTACATCGATCAATAATTTTAATATTATTTTCTCATGATGCTAACTAATTAATTTTTAATTAAAGGGATAAAATTGTTTTTGACATGAATTATTGACAGATATAATATTGCCAATATTTCGAGAATAGTGACTGTGGCTAAAATATTAAAATATTCTGAGTTTAACAAAAAAATGTGAACATTTTTATATCTATCTACAAAAGAAGTAAATAAATCTTATTTTATTTTTTGGACAATGGTAAAAATTTAATCTAACTAAATGAAATGAGTGGGTTAGTGACACTTACAATAGTCATTTGCCAGTAGCAGTTAACTCTCAGTGTCATTAATTTGTCATTTTTCTTCATTTATTATTTTAATACTAGTCCAAATTATTACATTTATTTTATTCTTTCAGCTTAATTATTCTGCTCTTTGTCCTTGTCTTGTAGAGGGGGAGTCTTTTGGCAAATGCCCTCGAGCATCAATCAAAAGAGAGTGCTAAATAATTCTGTAAATATTAATAACAAACATTAATCCAGTACATTGTTAAGAAGGTAGGTAATTTAAAAGATGAATTGTTCCAGACCTGTTCGAGAGCGGATCACTCATGCGCAGTTGTTAAATGTCTATCAACATTGCACATATATCAAGCCTTATAAGTGACATCTTGGAAAATTTTGCATATCATTGCTATAAAAGATTTTTTACTTTAAACACAACAACTTATATCATAAATTTCACTCCAACGTTTAAAAAAATAGATCATTTTAAGAAAAAATCCCAACCGCCAGAGCCCAGAATTATCAATTTGACTTATAAGATAATGCCTGACTATGTAATTAGTACTTTAAATTTTGATCTTGTACTACATGTACAAGATAAGTTGTTAATACATAAGAATATTATTAAATGTATATAATGTGAATACATATCAATACAATAATGAATTTGACGATTTGCAAAAAGGCTTAATAAGATCTAAAATTTCTAGTCATGACAAATTTCAGTTTTAATTATAAAAATTATCATTGTAAAGTTTACGGTCGGGATTAATTTCTGATATCAGTAAATCCATGAAAAATTAAATCCAAAAATCACGATAATACCGTCAGATAAATCTGTGTGGTGATTACTACCACGAGTTCCTATGATCAAAACGTTTTCTTTGTTGTCAGATACATACAAGAATAAAGAAATTTCCTATAACCCTATTAAAAAATTAGCACTAGGATCAATACATTCCTGAAGAAGTGCCATGATGACGAATTGTTTGATCAACAAGGCCAAAAATTCTAACATGGCTAGAATGTATGGCTTAATTAAAACCTATAAAGGCCTATCTCCGAACCATCCATACCGCCTTGTTGTCTCCACTATAATTTATTGCAGTGCGAGATGGTCTAGGAATCTGGCCGACATCCTTAAAAATATTATTACCACCGATGACAAATTTAGTCTTAGATGCAAAAATAGCTAAAGATAAATTAAAGGATGTTTTCATTCCAAACGATCATGTTTTGGTATCGTTTGATGTCCAAAGCCTCTTTACTAGTATACCCCTCAACTTTTTCATACTTTGCATAGATGAAGTGACATAAGCGGACATACCGCCTTGGATTTGGGTAGATATAAAGAGGGCTTAAGTTTTTGCTTACATTCGAATTATTTTTCTTTTAAAGAGGATTTATTTACAATTGAAGGGATTGCCCATGGGAGGGAGGCTCTCTTATGACGGAAATTATAATTATAAAATTTTATTATACGACTGTTAGCTTCTTAACCATCAATATATTGATGAGTCTATTTCGATTGTTCTAAAAAATCCTTTATCTTGGAAATATTCAATTCTTTTCCTACTGATTTGAATTTTATTTTGAAACTAGAAAATAAAATATGGTTCCTGGACCTTTTAATCGTCGCCTGGTTGTGCTCATTCATTTGACCTTTATACAAAGCCATCTGACAGCGGAAGTTTTATCAATTATTTCTCTCATTGCCACTTTGTATATAAAATTAACACCTTAAATTACTTCCTGAGAAGAATTTATTTTCTTTGTGACGAGAAATATTCATAATTTTAGGAGGAAGCATCCAACTCTTTGTAATAATTATTTAATTATCCATTGTACGTCATTAATTCCACCATTAGAAATTTCTATCGTAGAATGGAGGGGGTACGTTTAGCTCTTACTCTTTCTGTGTCTTCCAATAATGAGATTTTTCCCTCACATCTATCATCTCGGATAAAATACAAAAAGTCTTTAAACATAATAATATGCGTACGGCGCTTTCATTTTCGGATAGCATATCCTTTTTATTTAATAACAAAGATATGATTCTCCACGAAAAACATAATGTTATATACTTAATTAAATCCCTTAATTGTCCTCATCCTACCGTGGTATATGTGGGTCAGGCATTTCGGAGATTTTCTGAGCGCAAAGGAGGCATATATAAAAAATAAACAATCTTCGACTGCCCTAAATGCCCATGTTATTGAGACAAATATTAGATTTGACTTTACCGTCATTCTGATGAAGACAGACAACAGATGTAAACTTCTGATGGCTGAGAAATGCTTCATCAAGACCTATGGACACAGAGCTCTCAATTATCAAGGGGATTACATAACCAGCACAAATAATACATTTAAATATTCAATTTGACCAATTATAAGACCTGGATAAGTATAGAAAATTATAAAATACAAATTGCCAAATATTAGCTTGTTTATATTAATATATATTTTTCTTTGTGGTCAAATAAATGATTTTGTTAATAATATTTCGACTTTTTATATATGTATTATGGGTCAGCGATCTCATAGAGTTTGTTGATTCCTAATATTTTTATTGTTTGCTTATAAAATATTTCATATATTCTGAAGACTTCCCCATAAACTCTGATGAACATTACTTTACCTATGTACACATTCTATATTTTATATATATTTTTGTACATTAAAAATATCTATTTTCAACTCATTGCCTAATGCATTGAGTCTCCCCTAGTGTACGTTATTATTCTATATTTATTTTGTAAATTTGTTGTATTTTTAATTGTTGGTGGAGACTGAGGATAGCATTATTTAATTTAAGCCGAAAAGTTTGACATTTTGGGAGTTTTAATTCAATAGAGGCTACTGGCTGACTCTCCTTTCACATATTTATGAACTAATTTCTGCAAGCCATTCTCAAGTTTGTACAATATATGAACAAATGAGAGCAATCTATGAGAATATATTTTGAATGATGATTGTTATTTGAAAAGTTCACACTATGTGAAATTTTGTTTAATGTTTCCAATAACTCTTTCTATACTAAGAAATATGTCTAATTTGAGGATGGACGCTCTCAGCACCGGCGTTTAGCCTACTCCTTACGAAGAGTGTATCAGGGAGAGGGGATCCTTCTTTACGTCCCTTCCATAGGTCAGGAAGTATAGTTTTCTCTCCTCGTAGAGTTGCCTGAAGGCTCTATTGTGGTGGGATAAAATACTTTAATTCGTCCGAGAGACGAACACCGGTCTCCTCTGCAGAACTACAACACTCCACCGATTCCTCCATGGAGCCTCAATTTTTCCTACTAACTAACGCTTCCCTATTAGTTCTTATAATTTATTTTGTTTACAATATTTAAAGTTAAATCCAACCGACTTTTTCTGATCTTTAAATATCTAAAGTGAATAAAAACTTATATTTACTATTATATATTAAGAATAGGAAAGAGGAACTGGTTTGTAGAGAATTATATAAAAATGGTGAATAAAACCAGAAGAGTATAGCTCCACCTAATATCTTTTATTCCACAGTTATTTGGATGTATATGACGAATATTATCTTCAAAATTTCAAAATATATAACAATTATACATACGAGGATGGACTGAAAAGTTTCCGACCTAACAAAGATATAAGACTTTTTTCTTCAAATTTATTTTTATTTTTCTACATAGTCTCCTTGTAAGTCTACACACTTCTCCCAGCGATGCTCCCATATCTTTAACCCGTCCAAATAGAACTCGGCATCTTTCTCTGCGAAATAATTATTTACGAAGGTGATGGATCGGAAACTTTTCAGACCACCCTTGTATTTGCTATAGACAGAACATTCAAAATAATATAAAAATTAATGAACTTACAAGAGGATAGAAGTGGGTTTTGTCCTAAGTTAAAGTTTTTTGATTTTTATATAGAACACAAAAGGAGGTGTCGTATTCATATTCATTAATACATTCCATCAGTTTTTATTTCTTTTAAATATTAATATTTAATTTTAGGAAAAAGATATTTTTCTTTTTCTATTATCTTTCAATGTGAAAACTATATTTAAGAATTTTGCCAATTTTCGTAAGGAAATGGAGAAATCTATTGCATGTTATGATTCTATTAGTTTCATAACAAACAAGAAATAAGTTAAGTTTGAATCATTTTTTTAATAGAGTTATGAAGAAACCTCAACAGAAATAAAAGTGTTTATTGGCTTTCATTTTACGTATATAATAATAGAATCTGAAAGTGTCATTTTCGCTCTTTCGCTCACATAATATCACTCTATTTTTAAAAGAAAAAGTCTATTTTTAAGACATCTAATAAATAAATAAATCTGAGTAAGCATTGCAATAAGTAACTAGACACATGCTTTCCAACTTTTTTTTTCACGCAAATACTACATTTACTTGCAGGTCACTCGATCAACAGGAAAATAATAATTTATTAATCGAATAAATTACTAATCTCAGGAAACATAAACAGCTTATATATGACCTTCAACCTTAAATTAACAATTAAATAAAATAAGTTTTAAAAAAATTTAAAAACTACCTATAAGAGAAACTATAGCCTTCTCGGAAGTTTTTTCAATATATAATTATCATATGAGAGCATATATTAACGTGAAAATAAGGCCTAACTAATAACATAAAATAACTTATAAACGTTTAAAAATTTTAAAACTAAATTTTATAAGAAATATACCATGCAATGCAAAAATTCTTTCGTTTTGCTTTGGGAACTCAAATAACCAAATCACTAATGTATTTTTCGATTAATTCCTCCACAGTTTCTCTTAAACCTTGCAGGTTCTCTTGATATATCGCCTTCGAAATTAACATTTGAGCATGCATGGTCAATTCTAGAAAAGCTCTGTTAATTTCTAGGAGGCAATTGGTCAGGGAAAATCCATTAACGAGTTGATCATTTGAGTTGATTAGCATCCAAAGACTACTTTATAGACCCTAATGTATAAAAAAGGAAATTTTTTCTTGTCGCTTTTTGAGAGGGCATAGAGATAAAGTAAATTACGTACGTTATGTAAACATTAAGATATAGAAGCGATCATAGTTTTTTTTAATTATTTCAAAGTCAATTATTTTAAGTAATTTTATTGTTCAGGATAAGGTGGGAACCAGACTCTTGGATAATTAAGCAGCTTTTGTCCCTACTCCGACAGGTCGAATTAATTAATATTTTTAATTAATTAAAAGACATAAAAAGCCTCAAAAACTATTTTTTATTTATCTCTGGAGCATCGTGCACTTTTGGCACACATCATACCAATTCGCCGGCATCTGGCTCGATGACCAATCCCCAGTGCAATTTTTGAGAGTGAGAGGCTCTTCACCTCTCTAATCCCTCCAAGCCCCTCTTTTGTCATCATTAATTAAAGTTAGAAGCATAAAAACTCTTAAGTCCTCACAAAAAAAAAATAATTTCCCGATTAGTTACCTCTAGTGTACGAGTATCTTGCACTTTTGGCATACATAAAAGACCATTTTTTGCACATTTTTGGAGTGAGAGGTAATTTACCTCTATACTCCCGTTCTTTCATTCTAGAACCATTAATTAAAATAAAAGTTAAATAAATTTAAAAAAAAGTTTTTTCCTTAAACATTTTGAGGTTTATTTTTTTTAAATTCTGAACTCTTCTATTATAAATATGAAAATTAGTAATCTAAGTAGTAAGCAGAGCCCATCACACAATTTATCTTAAGTTTCCCGCAATCAATTACATTTTTCAATTCCTTTGAAAAATCAATAATCTCAAAAAATGAAGAAAATATAATGGGGTATATTTTTTGACCTTTAACTCTTACCGGATATTTTTCATCCCCTCTTTCCTTTAGATAAGGTATCAAAATGGGTGCAGAGAAAAGTTAAAGGAAACATGTGTGCTGCCCTCCACAATTTATATTATTTTTCATCCTTTAAGTTTGTTCTCTTTTATTCCAACTTTTTTGATTTATAATAATCTATATATATATATATAAATAGTTTAAGTCAAACAGAAGGAGTGTAGTTTTAAAACATAAAGAAACGGACCACTAATTCCGGGCTCTAATCCAAAACCTTTTACCAAACTTTTATTATATTTAACTAAACTAGAAAAAAAGAAAAAAAAAATATATAAAATTATTAAAATATTTAATTTAACAATAAAACAAACAATTCTTCTTTTACAATTAAGTTTCTTCAGATTAATTATTAAAAACTACTGTACAATACATTTTTATTTCGATAAAATTTATTCTTCATTCTAATGTGATGAAAATTAAAAATATTTTGATGGATCAAAAAATTGTAATTGTTTATTTATTAATTTTTGTTATTTCTTCCTTTGACTATTTTTTCATGTTAAATTAAAAACAAAAAAATCTTAATTAGGATAAAAATAGAGATAATCCATCTTTTTGAATTTTCATTAAAATTTTTTTTAATAAACTAATATAAAAAAAAATGTATGAAGTGAGCTTTTGAGAATTTTCAAAAAATTAATTAGTAGTACTTGATTAAATTTTTTATGTTTTTGATTTGATGTTATTGATATTTTATAGATAAAATAGAAATATTAATTATAACATCATATTTAATTAAACCGAATCAATCTAAGCATTTACTTCCTTCTGAAAAACTTTATTGGTCCAGGCGAAATCTCTGTTTATTCAGGAAATTCTATTCATTTACCCTCGAATTCATTATATTCGTGAGATAATCTCCGATTCTATAGTGGCCAAATTCGTATGCCAAATCCGAGGCATAGATATTGGAATTCGGAGTAAAAAAATCGGCCCCAGCTGCTACGAGTAATTCACACATGGCGATATTTCCAGCCCTAGCAGCACAATGCAAGGCCGTCCATTTTTGCCCAGATAGGGCATTCAATTTCACATGGTATTTGAACAAAATTTTCGCGACATAGATATTGCCTGTTAAGGCTGCAATATGAAGGGGGGTTCGTTTCTCTATGTCGCGAACGTTCACATCTAATCCTTGAACGATTAAATATTCGGCTATTGTAAAGAGGCCTCTATGCGCTGCGATATGCAATAAGGTACTTTCTGCAAAGCCATGGGTGAAAAAAAGCTGTCCGAAATCGACCGAGAGCCAGAAGATCACACCCTGGAGAGAGTCTTTGTTGACGGCATCGAAGGCTGAGATAATCCCTTCTGGTTGAAGGGAGAAGCCCGTTTTAAAGGCATTCACTATCTACAACAAAAGAAAAAATAAACATTGAGTATCTAAATCTATTTTTAATAAAACCCACAAGATAAAAACAGAACAATAGACCCTTTATTTATTAGTTAATAATTATGGGGAATAAAATTAATTTCACCACAGTCAAAATTTTTTCAAGAGTAATTTTTTTAATACAACTATTTTCCAAAACTTAATACTAAGTTAAGAATAAAGCTTTTATTGCAAATTTAAAAACCTAAGCTACAGTAAAATTTAAAATTATTCTTCCTAAAAATTTAGGGGGGGGGAGGGAGAAGGATAAGCTCTCTGGCAATCCTATCCATAACTTGCCGAAAGTTCCAAAAAACTCTCTCAATTCTTACCCAGAATTAAAAAGAATTCCTTCAACAAAAACGAATTAATTGGAGGCTATTTTTTGAAAAAAATTTATCTAAATTTTTTTTCAATTCAAACCCATTATTTTTTAATTTGAGAAATTATATCAAATTTTTTTTTATTCTTCTGATAGGATCTCCTCTTTTTTCAAGTCAGACTCGCAATTTTACTTCATCATCAGAGTGCAATTTCCCTTCCCAGAATTCTAACTTCTTTTTAGAGGTGATCAGCTGTCTCGTCCCTCCTTCTATGTTTTTTCCCATCTAGTCCAATTATCGACTTTAAATCTTAGTCCTATCTCTAAATTTTCCCCTTATATTATATACAATCTTTTTTTATTTATTTATTATCTACAAACTTTTTTTTTTGCTCAGCCAAATTTATTTATTGATAAAGAATAAAACAATTCCAGTGTCTTCCTTGAATTAAAGTTGACAAAAGTTGGTCTTTTTATATTAATAAACATTTTTTCTTTTGAAAATTTTTATTACATTGAAAGACACGAACATTAAAATGATTTTAAAAAATATGCATCAGTTTTTAATTAATACTAGATATTAATTTTAGCCAGGGTATATACTCATCTTCTCCATTTAATTAATTTAAAAATCCATAATTTTTATTTTAAAATAAAGAGTTATTATATTATTTTTAAATTAATCTATATGATTGATTATCACTATCTCATTTAAAGAGTTTTGAACATATCTATCTATGGCTTCTGGACCTAGAAAATTTAACTTACTTGATGAATCCCTTTATTTATAGAATCAAAGTATTTTTGCTGTTGGCTTTGGACATAGTGAATTTCACTTAAAGTTTCTTGAGGGTGACTTTTCAAGTCCGATTTTAAATTATCCAATCGGAGAAAGATTTTTTGAAAATGATTATTCCACTTCAAATTCTGTGCTTCGTGTCCCGAAAAATAATCTTAACAAATTATAAATTAATTAAAAAGTGATTTTAAGTGACAAAAATGAAATTAATTATTAAATATTTAATATTCTTGTAGGTAATAGCGTCAGAAATTTATGATTTTGGGGGACTTGGAAAATCCCTTTCTACTTCCCCCCTTCTACTAGATAGATATGACATCCGCTGAGGCTATAACTTAATAAATTTGCCGGTCGACCAAGCACCCCTTGCCCAATAATCATATCATATCTAATCAAACTCGAGGATCCATAACGGGTAGCAAAACCACATCCCTACCCTTCATTACTTGAGGACTGGAGTTCGTTCTTGCCATCAGGGGCTTTGAACCTTCTTTCCAGATTATATAAAAATATGTTAGTTCTGCTCCCCCAAATAAGGCTTCCCTTATTTGTTTTTATTTTTTTTTTAAACAGAAGGTTTTATTTTTGGTGGAGATTCCCCGGGGGTCGGACCCAGGATTACCAGTATTTCTGGGGCATTGGCCTGCTATTACTTGCATTAAGTAGCAAATTCCTCAATCCTCCATGGCAATACCTAGTTACTCCTTAAATAATTACAGCAGCGAGAGAAAAAAGAAAAAATTATTAAAGAATGAAATATTATATATTACAATTGTTTAATAAAGAATTCTTTTCTATGATATATATATATATATATATTAAATAAATATATCTATTTATCATTATAAATCTACTGTAGTTACAAAATAATAACTTCTTATTTAATACCTTTAATCATATTTAAATCAGCTTTATTTTCATTTAAAGAGTAAGTTAAAACTTTATTATATTTTTGTATTTTTTTCATCTCTTCTTTAATATCGTTTATTATATTTGTGATTTTTGTGTTCATATCATAAATAATATCTTTAATTAGATTAGATATTGTCTTTATTTCCTAAAAAAAAATAATAATTTTAAATTAATAATCGAAATTAGTAAAAATAGAGAATTTGGACAAGAGGAACGGAACAAAACTTGGAAAAGGAGACTGGGATGCTCTCCATATTCTGATAATTATTATAGTAAGTTGCGTCGGGGATAGGCTTATTAAAATTACAGGCCAAAAATAAATATATCCTATTTTGTATAAACAATTTCTCGTTTGTCATTTAAAGTTTATAAGCAATAGATTTTCGATTTGGCCAAACCTATATGAAAATTAATCATTCAATGATGACTGCGAAAAGGAACTCGGCCAAAAAACTATAAAAATTCGAGTCAGCCAAGAAAACAAATGTTACTACCATTATGGTTTATTTTCCCAAAATATTACGCCCCAATTCAGGAATTTTTAATTTAATTTTTTAAAAATTTATATTTAAGTATATTGTATACCAATGTAAAATTTTTATCTATACAAGATTTTTTTTTAGTCTTTTCACCATCTGAGTGCATATAGAATTTAAACATTTAGTTATATCAATTGATATTGCCCATCCAAGTATATTTGTTTAACACTTTTTTGAAATTTGTTATTTATTTTTTTTAAGATATACTAATAATTACTGATTCTTGAAGAGAGGACGTTGAATTGAAAGTGCCTTTGTCTAAATGGCCTGTTGAAAAAGAATTAAAAAAAAAAACTGTCTTCAAAAACTGGGAATTGATTAGAGGGCAGGTTAAAACTAAATGGGCCTCATAAAGAGAAACAACTAAACAATTTTTATCTCTAGATATTTGTATTGGAGCATTCAATGAAAAAATAATTTGTACTAAAAATTTATAATATAGAATTTAGTTAGTATTGAGTAGCAAACATATTTTAAAGAAATTTAAAATTAAAAAAAATTTCAAAAAGAATAAATAATGTTAAGGCACAAAAGAATTTTTTTGAATGATACAGGAATTTTAAAAAAATGAAATAACTTATATTAGAAATAACTTGGTTTAAAATTTAAGGTACAAAGAAGAAACAAGCACAAACTTATTCTATATATAGGCAGGAACAATTCGAAATATAATTTTTAAAATTTAAGGTTAAGATTCAATTTTGTTAAATACTTACAAGAAATTGATTTTGGAAAGAACTCATTTGTTTTTTTATTATATCAATACTAAGATCGTCTTGTAAATTCAACTGATCAAAATCCATTTTATTCCAAAACTCTTCCTCCATTTCATATGGTTGGAAATAAATTAAATTATTACTTTAATAAATAGACTAGTTTTCACAAAAATGAAATGTGATCTAATAAATAAAAATGATAATATATAACCTAAAACTCATTATTTGTAACTAGTTGAAAATAAATAATATATTTAAAATTATATTTCAATTTATTTAAAGGTTTTTAAATATCTTTTTAGAGTTATTTTCTTTTATTTACATATAATTTTTTAATTTAATTCCCCCTCCCCCATCACTTGGCTTAGAAGTTAGAAGTGTAGGCATTGTCAACATTTTTAACTTTAAATTGAAGGGCTTCCGGTTCAGAACCAATTTATTTAAATCAAGAGGTTATCAATTCATATAAATATGAAAGAAATTAATAAATATAAGAAAGTCAAAATAAAGTGTCTAAAGCCGATTATGAAAATGGGCGTGATTTGTCTAAATGCTAAAAAGACCTTTTTCTTGCAATTTCTGGTACTAAATGGACTTCTAACGAAAAAAAATTTATTTTAATGACTCCTATATCCACCACCTATTTATTAAAAACATTTTCCAATTTTTCTAAAGCCCGGTTACCAACTTTTTTCGCTCGCGGACAGCCAAACGACGCAACATTTTATCGTGGACCGGTAAGGTAAAAAATTAAAGAAAAAATTTCACAAAATAAATAAATTTTGACATTGAATAAGTACAATATGAAATTCCCCCCTTCCCTGTTGGCAGAGATGATAAAGATATTGACAGTGCCAATATTAAAACTTTAAAAGCCAAGGGATGTGGTTTCGAATCCCAGGCAGTTCGATGAAAATTTATTTAAACCAATTGGATATCAATTGATTCAAAAAAATATGCCTGGATTAAATGAATCGTAACTAAAATATATTTGTTATTGTTTAAAATCTATAAGGCCTTAGAAAAGACTAAAAAAACAAAAGGGAAAAAAGGAAAATACCCTATTTAGTGAAGTAATAAAATTTACTAAAATCTAATAAATTCGAAGATTTTTTAAATATAAGTCTCTTTTCTCCTTGTGTATTTAAGATATTTATTTTTGAGGGGATAAAGATTAATTTATTCTAAAGAATTCTAAAGAATATATATGAATTTTAATCAAAATGATTAGAGCGAATTTTGAGAAAATAAAATAAAAACTAAAATAGCACTTCAATAAAATACTAGTATTCTGGTCGGGTGCATGGTACCTAGCTTAAATATAAAATTTCAGCCGCGTACATGTTTTTGTTTTTGAAAAATCTTGTTCACAGACAGACCATTTTGAAAGACCCACTTAGTTACTTTAAAAAAGAAGTAGCAACCCAGTATAAACAAAGAAAGGTGATTAAAGGGTCCATTGGACTTATCCTACAAAATCAACTATCTCAAAAAGTGTAATCAACCACCTTGGTAGGCCTTGTCTCTAAGTATAGTATAATTAAGAAGGAGATTATTAGGTAACAATCAAAAAATCACCTCATCTCTTTTGAAGGCGAGATGTAATGCATTCTCTTCGAATAAAAATTTATTAGCTACTACAAGTAACGTTGACCTTTTCCACAATTCAAAATAATATTATATTAATATATAAATTAAAATTTCATTTTGTATTCTATTTCCCTGTATAGGCAAAAACATCAAGAATATTGAAATATCAATAAAAAGTTTATTTTTTTTTTAATAAGAGAGAAAAGAGCGATCATCTCTTATCTCCTTGAATAAGGAAAATGGTATAAACAACGGTAATATTGGAAAGATCGGAGACTTTATAAGGCATTTTACTTTAATATCTATCTTTATTATTAGTTAAAAAAAATAGCCTCTTGTAATGAAGGTTCATGAAATCTCCCATTAAATTTCTATTTAAAGCCCAACTTCTTGTTTAGTCTTGTAATATTATATTATGGGTTTCCTTAATACATGTAATAAAATTCAGTGAATTTTAGTCTTTTCAGTAAAAGTAAAATTTTTTCTTAAAATATCAATAGCAAATTTAATTTTATTAGAATATTAATAAAAAGTTATCTATTAATTTATTTATATATATATATAAAAAGAAATTTCCAATTTAATAACTTTTCGTATATTCCTAGTCACGTGGAATCATCCTATAAGAATTTTAATAACTTGAAATTTACTACTTTAAATTTTAATCCCAATTATCAGTTTTAATTTTTTAATTAAATTATTAAAATTAACCTTTATTGTTGTTGATAATTTTCAAATATAATTTTATTATAAAATTTTCTTCAAATGCAAATAGATAGGCATTAGAAGAGAAGTTACCAAATCTTTGCTCTTTATCTGAATATTAATATAAAATTTTTTAAATAATTATTTATTCATTTTTGGGAAAGATCTGAAACGCTTGTTTACCCCTAAACCCCCAAAGGAACTCGAAGACTCAAAAAAGGAAGTTATAGAGGGCCCTCTATAACGCTATATTTTGAGCTGGAGAAAAAAAAACGGTACCCTAAATTTCCAAATGAGTTTTTATTGAGCTTATATTTCGAAGGCACCATATGGATGGCTCTTCTTCAGATATTACTCATTAACATTATATATACACAGTAAGTGCTTATATATAACAGTCCATAACATTTATTTTTTTGGATATGAGCATAAGGTCAAACGGACCAGTGGTCAGATGCAACCAGGAGTAAGAGAGAATGGGACTTTAAAAGTGCTTGTTGAGGTTGGATTTGAAAGATTGGAGATTGTACCAGTGACGGGAGTTAATGATGATAAATAATGACTATTTCTAATCGCAAGTGTCATGCCCAGAGCATTCTAAAATAAAAGGTAAAATAAAAATTAAGCAGCTAGTTAGATATGGTAGAAGCAAAAAATGGAATAAAGTTTCAAAAAAAAAAAAAAAAAAAAAAATTACAAAGAAATATAAAGAAGCACAAAAAACTGATAAATCGAATTTTCGAACAAGACAAAAATTCACCATTCAAAAAGAGAGAACAAAATGTAAATAAATTTAATTTTTTGTCTAATGTCTCGTTTATTCTTCTTCCTTTAATTTAGGCCATTCACTCATTAGCCTATCATATAAATTATAATGCTATTTTACTATTCATTTTACGCACTCTTATTGTACATATTCATTTATATAAATTTCATTTGTTTGTAAGGAAATCGAACTTAAAGGAAAAAAGACTTTTCTATTATTCCAAATAGAGGGATAGTATAAGATCTTGTTAAAATTATTGTCAATCTTGTAAATAATATTGTAAATATATAATTTAATTAACTACACTTCTATTCCTTCTTTCTCTCTGAAATCGGATAGAGAAAAGTGAAGAGAGACTCCTTTCCGTTTCTCTTATTCCATTTTTTTCTTCCTCAAGCACTTAGAATTTTTCACATGCAAACAACTCTTGTTTATTTTCAAGGATCTCTTGCATGTTTCTTCTATTGCATTCCACATTTCCGGCTCAAGTCCTCTTATAGGCGAAGCTTGTATTTTTTCCACTTTCTTTTTTTTAAATATAAGACTCTCAAATAAAGTCTAAGAACTATTTGAATTTAATATATAAGCGAGGCTGTCACCTCCAGTTCCATATTTACAACCAATGCACTCCCAATAGCGCATTCATCAGACTCTTGATGAGGGGACCATGGATCTTACATTGCTTGAGACAACACCTGAGAGCAAGAGAATCTTACATAAAAGAATGGAAGCACTTGTCTTCTCTCATCTTTCTTTAATTTTTCATTATCCTTCTATTACTCTCTCTTATAAGCAAATATCAATGTATTGAGAAGATCCAACTGGCCACATATTCATTGTTGATTCGGCATCAAACGTCATATAGACATGGATGATATTTTGTATATAATAATGTAACGATAACCATTTTATTTGTCCATATTTATTTAAATTAATTGATTACCAAAAATAATAATAAAATAATAAAAAAATATCTTTCAGGATGTTAAGAGACCTTGGATTATGAGATCAGAACCTTAACCCTTCTTCAAAGGCAGAAACCAAACATTGACTGCGAATTTTTCAATTAAATAAAATATTTTCTTCATTTTATTAGGTTCAAATATTTTGTTCCTGCTCCTATTTAAAATTTTATCCAAATAAATTTCTTCATTTCAGAGAAAATTCATTGATATTTCTTCATTCATAAAAATTAAGTTCAAAAATAAATCTTATCAAACTCAGTCATTAAGTTAATTTTCTAAATATAAAATGCTAAATGCAATGAAGCTATTAAAAAACAATCCTTTAAGGTAATTTTATTTTATTCATTAAGTCATCAATCTTTTTATATAAAATTCATTTAAAAAAAAAAAATAGATGAATTATTTTTCTCTTCCTATTAATCTTTCATTATTGAAAAAATTTAATTATCTATCTTATTTTGGTGTAAAAATTGATTCTAATAATTAAAATTATAGATTGAAAAAAATATTGGATATGTAACATTGTTTAAGAGAAGATGAAACGATATATCAATATGTGTCAGAGTAAAATGAAAAGTGCAAATTCTGTTTTTGAATGTGCATAGGAGTTCATAACGAACATTATTTAATTGAACATCTGTGATCTTCGCTTGTTCATTTGCTCCGAATAAATTAAAAGTAATAAATTAATTTTTGACATGAACCGCAAGTGAAAAAAAAGAAAATGAATTATAACGATGATTCTAAAACAAGATTTCATCAAAAAAAAAAAAAAAAAAGAAGCAATTAGTAATTATTTATATTAAACAAATATGAAATAAGGTAAACTCACTAATTAAAATGTGTGATGAGATAAGAGCGATTTCATGTTTTATGTCAAGTTCATTTAAAGAGTTTTATTTTAACAAAATCACTTTCAGCTTTCCTTAAAAAATTAATTCTAATAAAATAAAATAATTTTTATAATTCCAGCTAATTCAAATTAATATATTCACTAATAAGATGTCAACTTACAATTACACTGCCATCTATCAAGTACATCTAGAATTACAATCCTAAATGCATATTAGAGACTAGTTCAGGGAGCCAATTATGACCATTCCATAACATCTTAAAATATATTGACTGAATCATAACAGTCATAAATTATTGATGAAACTTTTTTAATTCTTTCATCGTTTATTTAATAGAGTTTATTAACATTTAAATTAAATTGAAAATTTATTTAAAATCTACCTTCTAAATATAAATTAATTTTTAATCAATGTTAAAGCATTAATAAAAATGATAGAACCTTCTTAAAAGATTATTTATATTTAATATTGTATGGATAATTAAATTAATTGATAGCCAATATAATTTAAATAAATTTTTTTGCTTAGGGCATAAAGAGAACCACTGACAGACACTTAGATCAAAAAGCAAGATCTTTAACTCTGCTTCAAGGATCAGGAGCACTTTTAATTGTTGAAAATTCATTTTAGCATTACGACTTTTTTTTGAACAAAATTAGGGCGCCTTTATTATTTTTAAATAATAAAATAGCACCTCCTAATATGATTCAAACATTAAAAGAGGATAAATATGTCAATACGTCAAAGGTGATAAAATCTATTGTAAATTTCCACAATCAATCATAAAACTTCTAAAACAACCAGTTCCAAGGAACAAAAATATTGACCAATAAAATAGAACAAATAAAATTTTTTATAGCAAATAGAATATAGTCAAACAAGTGTAATATCAATTTTTTGGTCAATAGGCTATAAATTTATTAAATCAACAAATAATATCAGATTTGAGTGATATAGCAAGCAAGATATTTTAAAAAATATATTTCAACTTATTTTATTTTTTGTTATTTTCAAAAAGATTGTCCAAAAATTATTGCTTTTAATAGTATTATTATTTTTAAATTTTATGTATATTTTAATGTTAAAGAAGAGCTGAGAGAGAATATAAAAAAGTAAAATAAGTAGTTAGGTGATTAAATAGAAAAATTTTTATTTAAATTTTTTCTATTTTTTTTTTAACTTATATGAATAAATAACAAGGAAAGAAAATCTATTATTTGCATGAGACTTAATCAGATCCAGTCCATTTCAATTTCGCTACCCACAAATTATTATATATCTAATGTAGTAGACCCAATATTTCTTTGAATTTTTCATTTAACTTATTTTTTGTATAAAAATTATCGAGTTTTTCTGGCTATTTAGAAATTGACAATTGAGATGAATAAGTCAGTCAAAGGGAAATGAATAAAATTTTTTTGCACTCAACATTTCGAAGGCTGTTTCCTCCCTTCCTCAGGACAATCAAAACTAAGGAAGAGCGCAACTAACGTTTGAAATGTTGACTGCAAAATACATTTTATTTACCTCTCCTTGGCCTGGCTCCTCTTCATATTAATAAAAATTATCTTCTTTATGTCCCAGCTAGGACCTCCACCACTTAATCCGGAGTTAATCCAAAAAAAAAGTTTGACCTCAAAATCCAAAAATAATAATCCAAAAATTCGGCTTATGGTAAAGGTAAAATAAAAAAAAAACAAATCTACATTTATATTATTTTAATAAATGAATAGTACCAATAATTTTTAGCGAATTTTTTTGATTAAACTTCCATAAAAAA
This sequence comes from Anisolabis maritima, assembly GCA_010014785.2. Taxonomy (NCBI): domain Eukaryota; kingdom Metazoa; phylum Arthropoda; class Insecta; order Dermaptera; family Anisolabididae; genus Anisolabis; species Anisolabis maritima. The sequence continues at coordinate 9,655 of JAAAKE020129236.1, read as the reverse complement.
ATTAAAAATATGTTAAATATAATATAAAAATCAAAACGAATTGTTTAATTTTATAAGTACATATTATTTCAAATTAAATTTTTAGTCGTATTAAAACAATATTTTGTATAATAATAGCTGATTTACTAAAAAAAAATATAAGCAATTTTTTATAACTGAATTTTATTTCTTCCCATAAAACATGAACGTCACTTGAATGGCCCATAAAGATCATTCAGAGTTTAGGTTAAAATATAAATAAAAAAAAAAAAATGAAAAATGGAAAAAAAATTATGTACTTGAAATTACTCACTAAAGATAAAAAATGATACTCGTCAGGACTAATAGGAAATGAAAATTAGAATTTACGGAGGTTACCTATTTTAAATTTTATTTTCGTATCTTATAAAGAAAGTTCAAATGAAATAAAATTTAAAAAATATAATAAAATTAGGGACCTTAACTGTTTTTTCTTTAATTTGCTTTTGGCCTGTTTTCTTGACAAAAACAATAACTAAAACTTTTTTTTTTCAAGAAAAAAAAATTTTATAACTTGACTCTCCTTTAGATATGATGATATTTGTAAGAAAAATGTATCGTTCTTAAAGGACATTTGATGATTTTAATTCTGACCCTTAGGGTCTTTTTAGGGTTCCAGGACTAAACTTTGCATGGTGTAATCTGATTATACTCGTTAAGAAAATAATAAATTTATTCCATTTAAAAAAAGGAAAGATGTCTAACTGATTAATAGACGCTTAGAAGGCCAGTGAGGCAAAGAATAAAGTCTTGATCACTAATAAACCATAAAGTGATAGTTCATGACTGAAAATAGAGGGGAAAAAACAAACAATCTAGTTATTTTTCTTTTGAGTGCATTTGTCGAACTGCCATTGAACTCTCAACAGATAGTTGGCAAAAAGTCCACCCTCAGGTTACACGTCTCTAAAAGTATTTACAAAAGATAAATAGCAGAAAACAACAACAAAAAAAAAAGCAATTTATATTCCTTGGTTTTGGTCAACTTTAGAATGAATAGAAATCTCACTAGATCTTGACAAAATATGATTTATTATAATTTTCAAGTGATTTTTTTTTTCTTTTAACGGTTTTTACTAAAATAAAAGAAATGGATATAAATAAGATGAAATTATTTATATTTATGAAAAAGAATTCATATTATTTTTTTTTTCTTTCACTTTCGGAGTCCATATAGATTTAAATATAAATTGTATTTATAAAATTGACGATGTACTTCTAGATTTATTTAAACAAATTGGTCCATTTTTAAAAATAAATCTCCAATTTTAAAAAATAAATTTTATCTCTTAGGACCAGAAGCAAACCATTGACAATGAAAGAAATCTTTTGCCTATTCCAAGTACTCCTTTAATTACTATATAGGTTATGAAAAAAAAAAATTATTAATTAAAAATTATTATACTTGCAATATTTACCCTATTATAATATATAGAGATGCGACCGAGAGAAGGCCCCCTCTCTGCCTGAAGCATGTTTTTAGGAAGTATATTGTTTATCTTGTAAGCCTTAGCTCGGGTAACTCGAGACCGCCATCCACGTACTCACAAAATATACACCCCCCTGAGTAATGTCAAAAATAAATAAAAAGCAATTTGAAATGCGCCTGTCGATAGGCAACCGAAACTTAAATCTGTTTCTTTGGTCATCAAAAATGACAGGAGCTTTTTATCTATTATTTAACTTTGATTATCTCTTAGCTAATAAGGGTTTTTTCGTCTTTTCAGCATCTGAGGCCATATAGACATTAAACGATATAAATAATATTTATTTACGATACAATAATCCAACCATAATTTATATCACTTGGTATCCAAGTGATTTAAATAAATTTTCATCGGACTGCCTGGGATTCGAACCCACACCCCTTAGCTTTTAAAATTATCAATTTTGTTTATGTGAGTGTCTTTAAACTCTCAGCCCGGAGGGGGGGGAAGAATTAAGGTTAAAAATAAAATATGAAACACCTTCAAATATTCCCTATACTTATTGTCTTAAATGGCTCGGTCTTATATAAAATTCTATTAAATTGTCTTCAATTAATTTTAAGTTGAATCAAAAGGGTTATAGACAAATTTTATTGAATTTTTTATATAACTGCACCTTTATTTCTTTCCAATAGTATATCTCCATCCAAGAGATAAATATTTGGTATTTTAAAATTAGATCCTCTTTATTTTTTTATTCCAATGTATATATTTGATGAAAAAATTAATATTCATGATTTAAATCTAATAAGTAATTAATATTTTAATATAACAAACGTGTTTTATTTTTGATAAAATTTGTTTTTATTTATTGGATTAGTGATTATTATTGACATTTTTTTAACATAATTGACAAGATAAACCAAATGCATTTCTCATGCTATGGGTGTATGGATATAACATTAAAATAAAATAATTTTTCTTTGACTTTGAATGTTTCATTGACATTGCACTATATAATTAAAAAATTATTAATATAGTGAAATCATTTTACATAAACAGGCATCAAATTTTAGTTCTATTAAGGAAATTATGGTGGAGGATTTTGTGAGGACATTAAAACCCTAGCGGGATGTAGGTAATACATGGTTTACATCCATTTTCATTTAGTAGTTAATTAAATAAATAACTTATAAATATTAATGTTTTTAAACTATAAAATGAATTTCAAAGGTAATGGAGGGATGGAGTAAAACCAAACACGCCAAGCACTCAGTCTCATAGCATAAGCACCTCCATTGGCACAGGGCATAAGTTTATGTTAGAGAAAATGCCTTAGAGCAGAAAAAATTCCAATCCTGATTAAAATAGCCAAAAGACTGACCATAAAATAAAATTAAAATACAATATAATAATATACTTTATATACGAATGAATGACTTAAACATAGAGAAGAGTCACCAACCCTTGCGGATCACTCAAAATATTTTGATTGGCCAGCCAATACTATAATAAATTGCGAAAAAATAGGAGAATTAGGTGAGAAAAATAGATAATGAAAAAAAAGGTTCCTAACCCTTAGTATACTGTTTTATCTACATTACTCTATTAGCTGGGAAGGCCGAGTTCAGACTTTCACAGACCTTGAACAGCCAGGAGGCCTAGCTCCTTTTTGATTTTAATTTATTTTAATATTTATATTTTCAATATCGCTTATTATTTATGTTATTTGTGGAGTTAGGAATAAATTTTAAAAAATATATATATGCTTGAGTTTTTATATAAAATTTTTAATAACTTTTTATATATCTTTTTTTAGAGAATATTATCTAACTGAGGGTTAGGGTTTTTGTTTTGATTAAACTACTTTATAACAAAGCTTTTGAAAACAGCTCCCCTGTGAATAGTGTTTGCATCCAGTCGTTATGTATGCAAAATCTTCACTAAACTTCCAAGGCCATCTAGAAGTTGAGTTTTTATCTCTCTCAATACCCGGTTCAAAGTCACATATAATTAATTAATTTAACATACATGGTGTAGATATAAAAAAAGATTTTAGAAATGCGATATCAGATTGAATTACAGGAAATCTGGGCATAATAAAGTTATCGTAGGCAATTGTGAGCCAGATGTAAAAGGCACGTAAAGTGTAAAGGAGCGAGGAATTGTAACCAGCATCGAAGGGGAGACTTGACCATTGCTTGCCAAATGGGCACCCCACATGCCGACCAACGAGCACGTTTTATGATTTCTTCTTTCATTTATTGCAATTTAATCGAGCAGAAATCTCTACACATTTATTTAGTTATCTTCATCATAAAAATATCAACTCACTAGCACTTCTTCAATAAAATACCTATTAATCTGCTGAGAGGAAATTAATTTTTTATTAGAATTTTAATATAATATTTAAGGCCTAAAAATGAAAAGTAAACAATACATTTTTTCTCATTAATTTACAATAATTGAAAAAGTGTAGTAATACAATTATTATTAATTGCCAAGAAAGTTATTTAATAATTTGAGATATGTAATGTAATGTGTTTTGATGCTTAAAATCTTCTCCCTCGAGAATTGAGGTTAAATTTCTTTTCAGACGACGATCACATTCAGCTTTTAGTGTCTTTATTGGTTACAAGAATGAATTTTTTATAAATCCATGATTACCTCATTCTTTAGTCTTTTTAAAGTTTAATATGTTATTCTTTTCTCTCTTCCAGAAGCTTAGAAATTCGTTCAAGAATTATAAAGAAACCTTATATATAAGTTATAATGACTTTTGAATAAAAAAAAAATATTTAACTTATCTCTTTCAAGATATTAAGTTCTTAAACATAGACACTCTCACCAGTTTTTTCCTGGGAAAGGAACCACTACGACTAACAAACTCTAGCTACGCCACTATAAGTATGATATAAATTTTTCAAATAAAGCCAAAATTTAAATTAAAAAAAAATTTACTCATCTAGAATGCTAGATTCGCAAGCACGTATAATATCTGCTAATAATTTGTTAACTTTTTTGTATTTTTCGATATCTGAGACCTCAGGATATATGTACTTTGAAATAATCTTTTATTTATATGCGTATATATGAAAACCGTTTTAGTTCCGCAATAATTATTAAATTGGTAGCTGATATAAATTAAATAAGGAGAAGCAAACTTTTAGACCTTTACCTCTAAATTAAAGGTCAGGGGTTTTTTCTTTGCCGGTGGACCTGGCCTGAGAGAAGAGCAATTGACAAAAGGATCTTTGTTGACAAGCAAGGCCTCGGTTGGGTGACCCCGAGAACTATTGAACATCCGCCGGAAGCCATCGATATATATACGAAGGCGGTTTGAGGTGAGGTAAATAAGATGGCAGAGATCTCGTTTTAAACGATCGTCGATTGAAGGTGCATGTGATAGCCGATATTATTGGCATATCAAAAGAACGTGTTAGTCATATCTTACATGAACACTTACATATGAGAAAACTGTCAGCAGGCCGCGTTTGCTAACTAATTATGGCCACTGTGTTTTGGAATACTCGGGATGTAATCTTTATAGATTTTCTCCAAAAGGGCAAAACAATCACAGGAGAGTACTAGGCTTCACTGAATAAAAAATTAAAGGAAAAACGACCGCATTTGGATAGAAAAAAAGTGTTGTTCTATCACTGGCTCACTCATCGGCAATTGCAACGGCAAAATTAATTGAATTATGATTCGAAATTCTTCCTCATGCACCTTACAGTTCAGATTTTTCTTGTTACCGAACATAAAAAATTGGCTTGGTGGTAAAAGATTTTCATCAAATGAAGAAGTGATTGTAGAAACAAACAATTATTTTGATGTATTTGATTCGTCGTATTATAGTGATGGGATTAAGCTTGCTTGAATATCGTTGGAAATAATGTATCGAGCTAAAAGGAGTTGGAAAGTAAAGTTAAAACAGTCTTTTATGTTAGTTATCTCACTTTTCAGACCGCCCTCGTATATATATTTTTAAATATATAAATGTATATTTCTAAAGCCAAAATGATATCACTAGACAAAAATGACTTAAAATATAAATAAAAATAAAAACTTTATTACTTTGTATAAATGATAACAATAAAAAAGTCAACAAAATTGAGACATTTTCCCATAGTAAGGGAACTAATACGATTAACTATTTTATTGAATTAATCATTAAATTAAAGAAAAAAAATCCAATTTTCATAAGGTGTCTTATCTAATAGTTCAGCTGGTAATTAATTAAAACAAAAAATCAAAGTCTAAAAAAACCTCGAACTTCGAGCACTTGCCACTTCTACACGGAGTTGAGTGGAGTGAGTCTCTTTTATTGGTTTCTACATCCCTCTCAACGATTCTACTCATCATGCATTTATTTGCTGTCTGTGAGCTTTTAAAATGTGTCGCTCGAATATCACTCTTACCAGAAAGACATATTCACTTCAAAATACTCTTTATTGTACAAGCTAAGTTGCTTCTTAACTTTGTGTGGTAAAAAATAAGTTACTCTAAGAGGATGTATAATATAAGTTGTATTTTAGGTAAAGAGATAAATTATTGAGAAAATAGAGCTAATTTATTAGAGAGAGTATTTCATAGTCAGCTTCCTTGTTTTAAAACCGAATAACTTCTTAACAATAGATAATCTAATTATTGGCTTTAAAGAGCAAAATGTTTCTTTGGTTTTATTGCAATTCATTACACGGTCTTTAATTTCCTATCTGCCGTTTAAACTCGAATGAAAGTCGACATTAAATATTGAACAAAAGAACGTTAAATAGAAATTCCATTCAATTATATGATCAAATATTCTTAGTTTCGTTTTAAATAAAATAAGGTTTGTTTTTTTGAAAGGTAATAAAATAAGGATTTTATATGTGGCACTAAAATACCGGTATTATATTTAATTACTAACATCCTTCATTTTTATCTCAACTTTGATTACTTTTTTTCATCTTTTTCGATCTTGTCTTATTATTACCGCACTACCGGGACGACGTAAGAAATTAACGGTTGTCACGTATTGGTAACGCCTTAAAAATTACGCAGGGAATAGCTTAATAGCATAATAAAAATTTTTAAAAATTAAAATTTTATAAAATTTATTTAAATTTTTTAATTTCACTTTCTCACCAATTGATTGATAAAAATGTGGCATATATTAAATTTATTGCAAGCAAAAAAATTTGTTGGAGCAAAAAAAAAAAAAACAGGGAGAAAAAGAGTGGAGTAGCTTCCTCCTAGAGTACTAAGGAGTCTATCGTTAATACTGGCAAGAAAAAAATCGCTTCAATCTTTTCTAATTTTTGACATGCTGGTCAAATCCTATTTGTCAAGGTACTAGTCGAATCTCAGGAAGCGATAAGATTTACTTTTTTGTGTCTTTCGACATTGAGGGCACTATAAACGTAAAAGTAATATTTTTAATTAATTAATAATTATTGTTAACCGTCTATATATATGTAAATTAATTGGGAGATTTACTTATTTGCTTATTAACTATTATCTCCTATACATATTTTGGTTTAGATAGCTTCAGACTAAAATAAGGCTGGAAATTTTGAATAATTTATTAATCGGTTAAAATGTTTTCTAATCAATTTGGTGATGGATTAAAAATTTTTAACTGGTTACTTTTTTTTTTAATCGGTTAAAATTTACAAAACCAAAAAGAGCTGGTATTATTTCTCTGAAACATACTAGTCCGAGTTATCTAGCAACATCTTTCTTATAATTATTCCGATTTAAAATAGAAGAGGATTGCAACCAGGAAAGAGCCTCTATTTACAAGAAACACTTTATTCGAGACGTTTCGACAGAGATTTCACTATGTCATCTTCAGCCTTTTAAACAGTATAAATATCTATAAAGACACATAAATCGAGTATTATGATATTATGAGCTTTATCTGGATTATTACTTGTCGGGAATCCAAATATCATATATCCATTGATGACAATATACATATAAATTTGTATAATTTATATTATAATACCAAAAAACTAACTCTATGTATACTATATATATGTATGTATCATTACAGACATTTATATTACATTTATAGGAGGGGGTGGCATGGTGAAATATTTGGCGAAACATCTCGAATAAAAAGTTTTTTATAAATAGAGGCTTTAATCCTCTGTTGCAATCCTTTTTCTCTATTATATCAATTTCATCAACAGCCACGTCCTGCTACATACTAATTATTACTTTTACCTTTATTTTTACCCACCCCTCACCCCTCTAAAGAAGTAAAAATAGTTTTTGTTTTAAAGCGTTGTGATTTATTTATTTTTTTTTTTAGATTCTTTCAATTTAAGTCGTCTAAAAATTTTTAGTTTTTTTGAATTAAATTACTCCGATTTGTGAATCATTTTGTTGAGTGGAAAATATCTTTTTTTTTTTACTGAGAGAAAAGGATTTCAATTTGTTTCAATAATTCCCAAAGAAAGTCGGTCCAATGGGCGATGACCTCTGACTTGGTGTGAAATCCGCCGAAGGCCGCAGCTGATTTTTTAATTAATTTTTGCAAAAAATTTGATCTTATTTTTTCCCTTGATAAATGATTAATTCATTTTTAGTGAACATTTTTTATAATATTTCTATATTTAATACATAATAGCTATTATGTTATTATATGATTTGACGTAAGATTAATAGCCTGAAAATATAATTCATTAAAATTCATAAAATAGTACATTTTAGGACTTGTTTGGTTTTATTTAAAGCAGATATGTAATAAATTAAATTCATTTTTAATCTTTTGGTGTAATCACAATTGTTTTTTTTTTTTTTTTTGCTACATTTTTCAATTTCAATTTATGAATTCTATTTAGAAAAATTATAGCATAAAAGAAAGAGATTACACTTTTTTTTTATTTGAAACTCTAAATCATATAATATCTAACATAAATCAAAATATAAAATTCCGCATTAAAAAGTGATTTGTCTAGATAAATTATTTAAAACGAATTATCTATTTCTCAGTATAATTATTTATTTTGGTTTTCACATTAAAAAGAAATCTTAAATTAAATGTTTTTTAATAAGAGAATAAAGGAAAAAAAAAATAAATTTTAGGAAAATAACATCACACACTATTTTAAGTTAGAAAATTTTTTTTTAAATTTTATTCTAGTTTTGGAATTTTGACATCAGAGTTCTAGTGTATTATAATAATAGTTTTAATTAAAAATTATTATAATTATAATTATATTATTTTCTATAGACTATTTTTTTTAAAGTCTTTTTCAGACTCCGTCCATATTTATTTATATTAATTGGAAGTTAATATAATATAAATAAAATTTTGTCGCTCAGGACGGGAAGCGAACCATTTACCTTGCTACATGAGACTATTTATAAACATAGAATGAATTCTATAAGTGGCACTATCTTGAATATTTGGCTATTGAAAATGATTTTGGTTTATCATAGTGTGTATAAATTGGTTTTTTCTTGTCGGAAGCTAAAACCATTACCACAAATGACCATAATGAATATTTCTATTAATTGCTCCAAAGATCTCGGTTGTTAATTTCTAATAAAATTTAACAAAGTTCGCTCTGGAGCAATTAATTGAAAAATTTATTATTGAAATGTGAATTTCGATTGCCTACAGGAACAAATTTATGCGTCCCATAACTAATTAGTTTAGTGATTGATGGTGACGGCAATAAAATAACATCTATGACCTTTTTTTGTCTTGATGTTGGGTGGCACAAAGTCCTCAGAACGTCGACGAAATAAATATTCTAGGCAAACGACTCGTCTTTTTCTTAGTCCAAAAATATAAATTACTAAATATATGGCCTGCATAAATTTTATAATTTACTGTTAAAAAGAAAAATTCTAATTTTATTTTGGATTCTTCTCTTGAGAATGAGAAAACTTTTTAGAATCTTAATTATATAATAAGAGAAGAATAAAGTGAAAAGACCCTTGATCTCGAAAGACAGGGTAGTTACCTTTCAGGGACTTAATTAAAGAGAGGATTTTTCGGTGGCGAAAGGCCGAAGGGCGGATGAGAGCAAATCTGGCGACCAGCCAACGCCATGCCGATTCCGCCCGTCCGCGCGCCTGTTAATGCGCCAATTGAATTAAACCTGATAATTTATGTATTCCCCGACTGTTTTGCACTTCCTCTTTCTCTTTTTTTTTTTTTATCTTTTTCTATTTAGAATTCTCTTTCAGTGATAGTCAATCTTTTGCCA
>JAAAKE020129225.1:0-14565 GCA_010014785.2 Anisolabis maritima | reverse complement strand
ACAATCAACGCGGGCCAACCCGGAAAAACATTATTCCACATACAACCAACCGCGGAAACCTTCCAGAACATATATATATATATATGAGAAATTTTGGTGTACTTTCTTTCTTTATTTCATTTATCCTCTCCCAAAGTGATGAAAAATGGACAATTTTAATTTTTTTTTTGTTGTAACAAGTTATTGATAAAAAAATTCAATTAGCAAAAAATAAATAAATTAGATTATTTATATGACTTTCATATTACAATTTTATTTATTATTATTAGATGTTAAATATAGAAAATAATTTAAATTTGAAGAAAACATTTTATAACGTTATTTTTTAATAATTAAAATAAGTTTCAGGAGCAAAATAGCTATTAAAATAAAGTCCCGATAATAATTGGTTTGATGCTCTGATTAAATCTAATATATTTTTTTAATTTAGAATATAAGGAAATAGTCTTTTATTTAGCTGCTTTTATCTGTTCACATCTACCAATATATTTTTCAAATGTAAAGAAATAATTATTTTTTAAGAATGAGTAATCTAAATTAAATATTATTTCAATCACTTGCTAATTTTATTATTCAAAGGAGAAAAAAATGGTATCTAACTCACCGAAGCAGTTACTCCGCCAGCAATGGCAAAATTTCTCTTATGTTTGTTGCTGTGCTCATATCTAGTGTAAATTTTTCGACCTACCCAGACTGGAATGCCTGAAAAGAGGGAAAAAAAACAATATAAAAGAAACCAAGTTCGCCTTTGTTTTAAAATTAGTTTTAAAGAGCAATTTTCAACCGTTTGGAACAATCATGGGCATCCGCAACACGTTTTGTTGCCCAAAACAAAAAGAATGCTAATAAATTTCTTAATCCTTTTTACTTTACGCCATTTTCCAAATTAAAAGTAATGTTAGCGCAAAATATAAGACAGAAAGGATAGATATTTTGTAATTTAATTTTGTCAACAAGTAATTTACAATTTAATATTAAAAGAATATTTTTTATTTATTCTTTATTTTTAATAAAAATAATTAATACAAATTTTTCTATATATAAAAAAATGAAAATACCTATAATCATAGCTGGAATAGCAATTCCAGCAAGGAGCCCTATTCCAACTGGAGCTCCAACAAGAGTTCCTAATTGCCATAATAGTTTCTTTTTACGAGACCAGGGCTTCTTTCCCCAAAATGTGCAGCCGGACGGACTAAAAATAAAAATGAAAAAATGATTTACATGATCATGACTTCTTTTAAAGAATAATAAGTCTTACTAAAAACTTACTACAAAAATTTTAAAGTACCTTAAATAATGCAGATCACTAATCTCTTTCATACAAAGCCAACAAAATTCAGCACCACAAACTGCACAAGTCATGTGATTGCAGGAGCCATCATCCATTTTTACAATGTACACTTGGCATCTTGGACAGGGTTTAATGTCATCTCCTGAAAAAAATAAGATTATTAAATATTTCAATTAAAGGAGGGTGAATTTGTCAGAGTAATTAATTAAAATAGCACGGTTGTAATATGTTTTTATTTTTCATTTTCTTATGTGTTTTGTTCCGCTTCCCGCTAATTTCAGTGCAGCTTGTATACTATGATATTATCATTATATTTATTGTAATGCTTAAAAATTTTCAAAAAACAAAACAGAGTTAAGAGAATAAATCGGGACTGTGTGAAGTAGGAGGAGAAAAGAAATAAATGTATTTATTTTTTCTGGCTGAAAGATTATATTTTTTCTTCTCCAAATACAAAACGTCCTTATTTTACTTTCTCTTACCTATATATGTAATATGTAATGAGAAATTATTGCTATCGCAAAAATGTCGAGATTTAAATGGAAATACACGTTTTGAGGTTGTGTCTAAAAAAATATGGCACATCACACAACTTTCTCTACTAAGGTAAGAAAACTGAATGATGAGCCACAGCAAATTTTTTGCATCGGACCCTCTAGGTAGCCGTTCAATGTACATCCAACTTAAATTTATTTTGTTTAATAAATGAGAATTTCATATGACTAACTTTGTTTTCCGAAAGATGACTGGCAAGCCAGCGTGCGCAGTAGCCCATCACGTGCAAACGTACGAGAGGAGCCTTTAAATTGAGGGCGCCACACTATTTTGAGGTGGAAAATGATTAACACATCTTAAAGATTATTTAATTTATTACATGTACAGCTAATTTGATCAATATCGTTAGAATTGTTTAAGAGAAATTTGCAAAAAACCTAAAAACGTACAAAAGTTAAGTGAGCCCAAAACATTTTTGGGGGGGGGCTGGGTTAATTCACTTCAAAGATCATCTAAATATATAATTGATATATGAATGATAATCAAATAGTTAGAGTAAATTTTTAAAAAATCGACAAAAAAAAAAAACTAAAAAAAGTACATCAGTAAAGCATTAGTACCCATTGGCCGTTTTTATTCTATAGCTTCGAAGTGCATGCGACGAGGATAGCTAGTTTAAATATAAAGTTGCAGCCTCATAAGTTTTTTCGTTTTTGAGAAAATCTTGTTCACAGACATACAAATAGACACATCATTTTGAGAAACCCATTTTTTAGACTCAGGAGATCTCAAAACGTGTATTTCCGTTAAGATCTCGACATCGATTTTTTTTTTGCGACGGCAATACTTCTCACTATATATATTTTTTTATATATAGGTAGGAGAAAGTAAAAATGGGTCTCGCAAAATCGTCTGTCTGTATGTTTCTCGCTCTCTGTGTATGTATGTGTGTGTGTGTGAATAAGTTTTCTCAAAATCGAAAAAAGGCTGAAATTTTATATTTAAGCTAGGGTATCTAGCAAAAGTTTTTGAATAAAATCGGCAAACGGGTACCAGTACTTTATTGATGTACTTTTTTCAATTTTCTCAAAATTCGCTCTAACGATTTTGATTAAAATTCACAAAACAATTATTTTTTATTTAGATGAGATAGATAACTGAAGATTTATATGTAGTAAGGGTAAAGATGAAAGAGCGGAGCAGCTGGTTTTATTTCTTTTATTTAAAAAAACAAACTAGCTGTCCCGCTCTTTCATCTTTACCCTTACTACATAATTTATTTTTTAGATGATCTTAGAAATTAATTAATTCTGATCCGTCCCAAAATTGTTTGGAGCTCACTTTACTATAGTAAGTTTTTGGGTTTTTTGTTATTTTCTCTTTAATTACTCTAACGATATTGATAAAATTGGCTGTACATTGTTCTATTGTGATGAATTAGAGAGAACGGTTACCTAGGTGGCCCGACGCAAAAATCTGGTGTGACAGCATATCACTCCGCTTTTCTTCGCTTTATGGTTGGCATGAGTATAAATTAAATTAAGTCATTATTGTTTCAAAATTAGCATATTCCGTAAAAGAATAAAAAAAACCCTCAAATGCCTTATCTGAATTTCCTAACTACTTCCTGAATTCAGGAAACATTTTATTTTTTTTAAATTAATTAATATTATTTGGAATAAATTATAAGCGCGATTTTTCTTTATATTTATCAATTATCCAACCCCAATTAAGATTTGAGAACTTTGCTCCCAATGAAAATAGTGTTTATTTTAAAACCCCTGATAATTAAAACACTTTTAATACTTGGTTTTATTTTTTTTTATTTCTTTAAATAGTATTAATATAAATAATCTTTTTTTTTTACTTTTAATGGTGCTGGCACTAGGCGCCTGAGAGAGGGAGCAGGGAGCAAAAGATTGGTATATATGGAGCTGATAACAGTCTTGCCTCGGGTTACTCGAGGTTGCCATTCACGTACTTCCCAGATATAAGCCCCTGAGAGTGTAAAAATATAAATTTGGCCCGTCAAAGAAAGAGTGACACTAGAATACGAAGCCTATTCGGAAAAGAATATGGTGGGCAAAGTGTGAATTTCAAATGGTAAAATTATATCTTTTAGTGAGACATGTTATAATAAAAAGATAATTACTATGATGGGAATCTTGGCTAAAGCTGACACTAGAAGATCGAACATTTGGGGATCGCTGAGCACGTGCAGAATCACAAGTTTGATTTGGATGCCATTCGGCTTTGCAATGATAGCAGAAGTATGCATTGCAACCGGGTCGTTCACATTTCAATTTTGGACAACTGGCGCAGCCGGTAGCGATCACAGCATAACTGAAAATGATAAAATAAGAATAAATTAATATTTTATATAGCAATAATGATGGAAAACATTAACTTTAAAAAAATGAAAAAAGAAATGGAGAATAAAAGGACATTCTTTTAGGGAATATCTACAATTATAGAATTATCAAATAAGACAATTTTTTGAGAAGATGAGGCATCTTACACATTATTATTTTTTATTCTGCGTTGCAAGATCTGCATAAGAAATTAAAGAAAATATAAGATCCAGAAAAATAAGGAGATCTGATGCTTGATGGAAAGAGAAGAAAAGTCTAGAAAAGGTGAGAGGAAATAACAAAGCCATCGCACCAGAAAAGCACTCCATTAAAGACAACTTGCAATTATCCTAAATATGTTATATATTCTGCTGTTTAATTGTGACGCATCAGGCCGAAACAAATTTGAGATGCTCATAAGCTCCAAAGTCTTATTTTTTTTATATTGCTATCTTAGCCCAGGCCAGGATTTCAAATATCCATTCCCGAAATAAAAAAATTTTAAACAATGTTGGAATATCTTCCCGAATAAAGAAAAATAATTAGTGAATAAATTACATTAACGAAGAGAAAAAAAAAAAGAAATTGATTATGAAATGATAACTTGAAGCTGAAAGTTATATGATGCCATCATTAATGTTCATATATAAAAATATGAATATATAAACGAGAGGAACTCTTTTTACACTTTCACTTAATGATTGTTTATTTTTACTTGTCAGCTGGGTAGTTACTAATTAATTTTCTTATGAGTGGCTACAATAAAATTAAAATATTTTTTCAAGAGAAGCTTGGGGAGAGTTAAAACAATCCAAATATAGAGGTAATTATTTTTTCACATCTGTTCTTGTTCTAAATTTGCTCAGTAAATGGGAAAATACGTCACTTTGCTTATAAATAATATAAAAAATAATAAGGAATGACGATTCTTATTAAGAAAAACAATAAATAAATAAGCCTAATTACTCTGAAACAGTTTTTCTCAACCGCCATTCTCAATAGTAGTTGGAGTTTGCCATCTCTACTAGCCCAATTTTTTTCTTTTATTTAGAAGGGTAAACCAAAATTTCCTCCCCTTTCCCACCTCTTCGAGATTTTAATATTATTTACCCATTTCGTCCTAGGTCTTATTCTTGGTCTCTTACCTACTTTCCCAACTTATGTCTAAATGGCATTCGTTCTTTTCCATCCGAGCTACATGTTCAGTCCATCTTAATCTTCACGATTTAATTATTCTAACGATATCTGGTTCCTTGTACAAATGATACAACTCACTATTATGAAACCTTCGCCATTCTCCTGATACTTGTACTGATATATTTTTCTTAGCCCTCAATTCTCAAATACTCTAAATTTATTTTTCTCTTCTATTGCTAGCGCACATACAAGATTACCGGCAATAGACTTAAATTAAGGTTCTTTGATAAGACTTTTGAGGACATAATAACATCCGTTCCCTGCTTATATTCTCCTGTTTAATTCTCCCCTTGTGTAATTGTCTTCAGCTACAATTGAAACTATGTACCTAAATGAGTCCTCCCTACCGAAAGAGGTGTCCTATTCCATTTCCTTCGGTGACCTTGTAGTCACCATCAGTTAGTTTTTAAAGAGCCCCAGATTTGCCCAGAGTGCTAACTTTAAGGAGCTCCTCCGCTCTTTGTCCCTATGAAACCTATTATATATAACCCAATGTTTGAATGTCGCCCTCTGGTGCGACTTGCCTAATGAGATACTCTCACACAAGGTTGAAAAGAAAGGTGATAGACCATCACCTTACTTAAGACCACAATTGATTACAAATAGGTTTGAAAGTTGATTACCTAAGGGAACCCGGCCCTTGTCACTAATTTATTGGGAATATCAAGCAGGAAGAGAACTTCATAGATCTTGTCTTTTTTTAAGGAGTCATAGGCCTTTGGCGAACAATTAGTGCACTGGTTAATCATATTCACATTACTTTTCTAGAAACCACCTTAGGCAAAATATGCGCTAATAGAATATTTGATAAAATTTTGTAAAACGAAGGTAATAACGAGATTCCTAGTAGTTATTCAAGTCATTTTTGTCCCCTTTTTTAAAAATAGGCACTATTTATAACAATGAGTGTATAAAATTTTTCAGTGGTTCATGGTCAAAATTTCTAGCATATTAGTGCTCCACAAAAAGAAAAAAATTGAGAAAAACTGGTTGAGAATAATAATAAAGTTAGATAAAAAATATAAAAACAGACCTGCAATCAGGAGCTGGACACCAGCGACTGTCTGGTTCAATTGCCAAAACCCTCCGTACCATAAAGTCTTCGTATTTTTCATATTGTTGTGGGTTATTTAAAATCATACGGATATCTATAAAAAAATAACAAAATTATATATTATATATTATAATAATTATAATATTCTTTTTTTTAAATAAAACAAATGAAAGAATAAAAGAATAGAAAGAAGATTATGATAGACCATTCAGAAATATTGAAGCAGCATCGATGAATCTGAATTCAATGCACATTACAAATACCTAAGAAAAGAAATAAGACAAGAAATATATCAGAAGGAGAAATGTGAGGAGAGCAGAAAGCTCTGGATCCGCGCGGGGTAAGGAAGTCTGGCACGTTCTGGAAAGGGAAAGGAGGGAGCGAAATGCAGATTATGCGGAATCACCGAAGGGACCATGGAATACATGATGAGCTGAGAGGCAATTGCAGGATCAATGGGAACAAACTTGGGAAAACTCCGGAGCAGATTGGAGGGACCCAGTTGTATGAGACTCCTAGAGGTTGTAAGGTGTCTAGAGAGAAGAAAAAGAAGGATGAAAAGAAAACAGGGTGCCTTATGCTGTATAATAATTCCTTCCTCATATTGTAAAACAATGTAATTTCATTGTTTTGTTTTTGGTACTACTATAATTTGATGTAATAAAACACCCAGCAATGGGCACGAGGAGGATTTAAATAAATAAAAAAGAAAAAATAATTATCCTCATCATGAAAATACAACAGTGGCATTTCTTTTGGTAATGATTAAAAGTAACGGTTTCTTTTAAGATAAGAGAATTAATATATTCTCTTTGAGAAAAGAACTTGAACATTTTTTATTAATATTTTAATTTTCTAGTAAAAAAATTAAATAATAAAGTCTTTATTCTTGAAGCTAATTGTAACTTTTAGGTCTACCAGTCAGTATTTGGTAGAAAAGTCAAGAATTTATAGGTTTTAATAAGCAATTTTATTTTTTTTAATTAATTATGGTTTGAAAATTTTTTCTGTCAAATTAATAAAATTTATGAAAAGCTGAACAATGCAATCTTCCTCTTCCTGTGAAATGGGCCAAAATTTGATATACCAAACAAAATTCCTAGTTAAGAAAATTTGAGATCGTCCGAAAGGTGGCAATGAAAAAAAAAACAGACAGACAAAATGGTATGATTACAATACTTTCCTCTTCTCTCAGTATGTCGATAAGAATTAAAAAATATATAGGTAAGAGAAAGTAATAAGAAATAACATAAATAAATAAATAAATTACAATTCACGATGTAGAATTTAAGAAATTAAAATATGTCCAATAAAAATATGTTTAAAATTATTATAAAAAATTAAAGTGAAATATATTAATTAACTCCTAATTGAATAATATAAAATAAAAAGGAATTTAAGAAATTTCTCTGAATTAATGACTCATTTGGGGAAAACACGAACCATTTGTCTATTATATTTATTTATTTAATAATAAATAAAATGACTTCGCAATTTTAATTTGAGATAAAATAGGAATTGAACTCAGGTGAAAAAATAGCCCCCCTATTTATATCCGTCCATCAAGCTTCGATCTAATACTTTTTGGCATAATTTTAAACAATTTTAAAATGGTAGGCTTCCTTCTAATATTTAGAATATAAACCTTTTAACTATACTATTTTCCCATCTATCGTCTAAAAATTTATTATAAACAAGTTACTCTAATAGCCTCTATATATATGAGATGGCAGTTGCTAAGAGGGATGAGCTGCTGATTAGCAAAACAATTCGGGTTAGAGTCCGGCTTGCCGCAAAAAATTACTTTCAACTTTGGCAGATGTCCCCTCATGGGGTAGGAAAGTAAGAGATAATCTCACCCCAGTAATAGGGTTAATGACATAAAGGACCCATTCGAGTGGCCTAAGTACCTGGATCCGCCCTATATCAATTAATCCATCCACCATGGCCCCACTATGTAAAAAGCTTGAGCTTCTTTAATTCCTTTTATTAAAATAATTTAGAAAACAGAACAGCTTCGTAATTAGTGATTACCATTTGGATGCAGGGGTTCGTTGCATTCAGGACAGGTAATGCTAACTCTCGATTCCGAAATTTCTATTTTCAGATATTGTTGAAAACAATCAAAACATGATCGATGAGAACAAGTACTTATTTCAGGAAAGCACTCTTTTGGTAATTCTACTAAACAGAGTGGACATTCATGAGTTGTTGAAGTCGGATTCTGAAAAGAAATTAAATTATATTAATATGGTTAAAAATAATATAATATTTACCAAAAAAAAAAATAAAATGAGAGGAGGAGAAATTAGTAAAATATAAATAAATATTGGAAGGTGAGATTGATAAATTCAAGAGATGAATCCTAGAGTTTTATTTTTGAAATCTGGCATCACTTGAAAAAAAAATTAATTTTTATTTCAGACTGTTTTTGTTTTATTTTTTCTTAGAAAATTGTTAATCTAAGACTGAGGAGATCAGAGAAAATTTCGAAAAGGAAAATATTAAGTCAGAATGGAATCTAATATATTAGTTTTTATTAAACTAATAGATGCATTAATTAAGAAATTTTAATAATTAATTAATTAATAAAAAATAATATCTCTTATCTTTATGTGAAATATGGTTTAATTAATTTTCAATGTAAAGAACACTAGCGCAAACTTTCCATATGATGGATAAAAAACTAAATTTCAACTAGAGAGAAAAATATTAAAACAAAATGTTAAATTTAATTATAAAACAGGACGTAAGTTTGAAAACAAATTTTTTCAAAATTTCAAGATTATAGTTTAAACCAATGAAACAATAAAAAGATTTTTATTATAAATTTAAAAAATCTTTTTAATTAATAATTAAAACATTCAACTTAATAATTAGCCTGAAAATATAATTATGAATTTCTAACCTAATTAATCCTTCTATTAAAAAAAATTATAAATATCATCAATATTCATATCAATATTTATTATATTTACCTGAAATAGTAAATGAAATTTAAGAATAAATGAATAAGATCCCTATAAATAATTTTTCAGAATCAACAATGCCCACAATTACCATTGTTGACTCTTTCAAAGTGTGCGCATGTGCGTTGCAGCAGACCCCCCATCATCTATTTTCGGATGACCCTGATCCCCTGATAAATATAGAATCAAAACACTATTTTGCTGTTAATTTTCAAAATTTTTTCAATCTCCAAGTGACTTTTTTCATTAAATGCAGAGGATTTCTCCATTATTATAAATATATATTTAATTATATAAATTTCTATTGTGCTAATTAAGCAGAATTTTTCATACAAAGGCGTATATACATATATAGTTAATTACAAATATTTTCCCGTAATTTAATCGTAAATAAAAGACAAAATTGAGTTTTCAATAAATAATAAATAAGCTTCCTATTCCTAATAAAGAATTATCCTTTTTTATCTTTTTTAATAATATGATTAGCGTAATTATAAAAGTTATGTGTTTACCTTATCGGGATCAGAGTTAACATTACGGTTAGGATTATTCGTTGTAGTTGTAGTTGTAATTGTTGTGATAGTGGTGGTGGTAGTGGTAGTTGAAGCACCTGAGACGTCGACTACAGTGTGAACTGAAAGTCCTGGATCGCAGGACACCTCTCCATTTGCTGCTAAACAAGTATAAAGAAGACTAATTATGTAATTTAAATTTAAATTTTTTTAAATTAGATAATAATAAAGCTTTAGAAAATACGAAAGAAGTGGGGGAATGTGGGAGCCAAGGCCACCTTGCATATTTTATAAAAGACAGTCATACCTCCCGTTAGATTAGGGATGATCGCCATGAATAAGTTAATTATGAATTCTCATAATTAACATATGGAGTGCATATTTTTTAAAAGTTTTTGGAAAGAAAGAATCAGCAGGTTTAATGTAAATCATCAATACATCCAAAAGGAAAAAAAAAAAAAACAGACATTTTTCTTATAATTTAAATAATTTTTTTACAATTTTGTCCAGAAATTAATAAATTTTTCTAGAAATAAATTAATTTAATCCTATTTAATCAAATAATGAAAAAACAGTTCCTATTTTTGTTAATTATTACCAAATATAGGTCTTAAAATTATTGATCCGTATCAATTTAACACTTTGGGCATAGATGAAATTAACTTAGTTCCTTAAAGTATCTCAATCTTCTCATTAATTTGATATAGACCAGAGAGGAGCATTCTCGTTAACTTGTTCAAATTCAAATGGAGCCAATGATTGTCTCCTAGAGACAATATTTAGAGCGAGAGAGGGGGCATCTCTACTCAAAATACGTCAAAATATCCTACATTATTAATAAAGGTCTATTTTTAATATAAGCCTTCCAAAATCAATAAAAAAAAATTTATTTTGATGAAAAAAAATCTGGTGTGGCTAAACGCCCATCACCTAACTTTCTCTTCCCTCCTTAGGCAAGAGAAAGTTATGTGATGTGCTGGGTGCTGTAGCAACTATTATATTAATATATCTCGTTTATTTCAAACCTTAGTACTTAAAAATAATTATAATTTGATGTCATGTCAACCATTTCTTTTATCTTTTCTATGGATTTCTTAAAATATCATTACACTATTTTGAAGTGGATAATGATTAATGAAATTAATTCTTAAAGAATTTCTAATTTATTATATGTGCACTCAATTTAATCTAAATCATAGAGAGTGTAAGAAAGTTTAGCAAAAAAAAACCTGAAAACACACAAGAGTAGAGAGTCCCAAACAATTTGAGAGTATGTGTGTGGGAGGGGGGGGTCAAAGATTATCCAAAAGATAAGTTACATATGAATTTTAATGAAAATCGTTAGAGCCGATTTTGAGAAAATCAAAAAAACTAAAAAAGTACTAAAGTTCTAATAGCAATAGTAAAGTACTGTTTGGCCAATTTTATTAAAAAGGTTCGAGACAAGGATAGCTAGCTTAGTTATCATATTTGAGCTTCGAACGTATTTTCGTTCTTGAGTTATTTTCTTAGCACCCAGACAGACGGACTATTTTGCGAGATCCATTGTTTTTAGAGTCAGGGAATGTCAAAACGTGTATTATCCCTGAAATCCCGAAATCGGGATTTTCATATACAATACTGAAGAGACGATTAGCCGAGGGGATAAAGCAGCCAAGCTTATAATTGGGATAGGTTCAAATCCAATGAGGCCTCCTCTTGGGGAAGGTAAAGGGAACCCACCACATTATTATTCCAATCAAAGTTACTTTCTAGAGTAATTACAACGTCCCTGACACAAATGGCCAAGGAGAGAGAAGATATACAATACTAACTGGGCCGCTTGCCTTCGGTCAGCCCTTCCTTTGATCAATATCGTTAGGGTTAGTTTAAGAAAAAATCACAAAAAACCTAAAAACGTACAAGAGTAAAGTGGGCCCGAAATAATTTTCTGGGGATAAGGGTTAACACATTTCAAAGATCGCCTAATAAATAATTATTATATTTCATGAATTTTAATCAAAATCGTTAGAGAAAATTTTGGGAAAATCGGAATAAACTAAAAAAGTACATCAGTAAAGTACTTGTACTCTTTGGCCGATTTTACTGAAAAGCTTCGAGGTGCATGGGACGAGGGTACTTAATTGAAATATAAAGTTTCAGCCTCGAACATATATTCGCTTTTGATAAATCTCGTTCACACACAGAGAGAGAAAGTGAGAAGATAGACAAACATTTTGCCAGGCCCATTTTTTTATACTCAGAGCGACCTCGAAACGTATATTTCCGTTGAAATCTCGTCAATTTTTTTGGTGATCGATATAGGTAAGAGAAAGTAATATGATAAGTAGATGGTGTATAGTTATAAAAATCAAACAAAATAATTGTGTTCCCCACTGATTGGCTTAACTAATTCTATTAACTATTAATGTAATTTAAAAACAAATCGCCTCTTTGAATGAAGAGAGAGAGAGAAATGAGATGGAGATTCAATTTACCAGGTGGTGAGGCCGCTACAGATGCCACAGCGTTGGCTGCGGCGGATACGACAGTTGATTTATGTCCCCGAGTAGTTGCTATAGTACTTGATCCACGGATTAACCGTCGACCAAGAAGTGGACTGGCATAGAGGAGCCTACGTAAGCTAAATCTTGCGAGCCCTCTTTTCCGTTGTTGACCTGTACTTGTGGAAGCCGACTGGGCCGAAGTACACCCTGATCCGGCCTCCACATCATCAAATGAGGGTCTCATCGAGCGGTTACGTCCCCGTCCTCTGGGGAATCTGAAACAACCGCGAAAAAACTAGCGAAACTCACGTTATCATGCATTCTTTGGAAAAACATCCATTTCTTAATATCTAAGTCTGTTCGTTTTTAAATATAATAATTAAAATTAAATTTTTTTTAAATTGGGTATAGCCGGGAATCAAACTCCAGTATTTCAGCTATCGGATGATCACCTTCCCCTCCATAGCCATTCGACTAATCACCCAACAAGTGAGATGCATGGGTTCCATTCCCGGCTGCTTGAAGGAGTGTTTTTTTTTTTTTTTTTTATCATTCTAAATTTAGTTTTGACCCATGATTTTTTGTTTGTTAGATAGGTCTTTTTACTTTTGAGTTTTTCGACTCGGCGCCTTCTTAGAGATTAATATGAAAATTACTTATCAAATAAATTTTTTTTTTATTTTTTTTTTATTTTCATATGGTTTATACTATTAATTTTAACCAGTCTTCAAATTCCATATATACAATATATTTTTTACACGCGCTCTTCAGGCACATTAAAAATAGAATTAAGTGTTTAATATCAAAAGTAGATACGACTGAAAGAAAAACCAAGCCGACCCGTCACGTCACATGACCTGGCACTTGATTTAGGGGAAATGGGAAGAATCGCATAAATGAAGTAGAAAATATGCCAGCCTAAGCTCGAGTAATTCGTGGTAGCCATCCACGAAATTGTACTTACAAGGGGTGAGCCATGAGTGTATATAAATTGGTCTGTAAAAAATTTATTTTCCCATCACTAAAACAAATGAGCCTATTTGATAAAAACCGGAAAACTTCAACAATGAGGTGACGAAAAAGAAAAAAAACTTTACCTTAAACAAAACGAAGTTTGAAAAAGATGGTGTAGTGGGATTAAGTGGGTTTTCTGAAATCGAACGAAAAGTAGAAATATCAAATTTGGAAGTATTTCGTTGCGGTTTATATTAGTTGTAGCAAACTAGAGATACAGCAAAATTTGAAAAATATAGGCCACATCTATATCATCGAGTCAAGAACTTCTGCTGAAATGAGCTGTTCATAATTTTGTATGTAATTACTCCAATCATGATTCATGATAGAAATGGAATTAGAAATCGAAGATAAAATATTAATTTTCTAATATGAATTAGTCATTAATAAATTGATTATTTTAGAAAAATCACTAGAAAGTTGAATTTTTCTTAGGATTATGAGAAAGTTGAATTTTTAAGGAATTTTTTGAAAGTTGATATATAAGAAAAAGAAAAAGGGAAAAAGAAAATCCACCTGCTCTGTTGATTGATAGGTTTTCTAGAAAGTTAACAAAAGGAGTGTAATTGAATTGGTGTGACTAGCACAGACCAAATCAAATTAGACTTCAGTACTCTTTTCAAACAATATATATAATAATGAAAAATTTTCTCCATATTTGATAGTTAATAAATTTAAAAAAACTGAAAAAATAAATATAATAAATCTTGTTTGCTGAGTAGTTAACTTAATAAAAAACTATCTTAAATCTATATATTGTAGTTAATTGATCCATTGAGGCAATTGGTTCACAGACACGCATACATATAAACAGAAGAGTGAAAATTGTCAAATCCATTAAAATGTCAATTTGTTTTGATACAGTACCTTTATTTTTTATGAAGTGGTTGTTGATAAAAATATATATATAGAATAATGTTTTCCCGAGTTGGCCCGCGTTGATTGATGAGATAAACTCGACGTTTCGGCTCTCCTTTTGGAGCCATTTTCAAGAGTTTCATTTCAACCAAGCCCGCCCTGGACCTCAGAGCGAAACCCAAACCACCGCCACATCCACATCCACACTCAGCGACCAAACTTGGGGACTAGCAAGATTGCGACCCCGAAAACAAAAACAAACCACCTCCACCATCACTTCCAAACACAAAACTCTTGAAAATGGCTCCAAAAGGAGAGCCGAAACGTCGAGTTAA
>JAAAKE020129214.1:0-14565 GCA_010014785.2 Anisolabis maritima | reverse complement strand
TATATACGGTATATATTAATTTAATTAATTTAATTAATTAATATATATATATATATATATATGAATTTATTACGATACTAATTATCTAAGCGTATTTATTTATTTCAGTTGATTTAAATAAAATTTCTTTTGAACTCCTTGACTTTTAAGATTATCAAGATTGACATTGCCAACACCTCTAAACCCTCGGCCACCGGATCGAGGTTATCAAATTATTAATATTGTTTTGAATATTTAAGGATTTTCGCTTTTAAATTATTTTAAAAAAAATTACAAAACAGAAATGTAAGTTGAAATCTTAACTCGAGTTACACTAAACTACCTAAACTTTTATTGGAAAACTATTTGGAAAAAAAATCCCAAAGGTGTTAGGTACTTATCATATGTTAAACTCTTTTAATAAAATAAAATTTATTTCGTAAAAGTAAAATTACTACTCAACTTTGAATTGTCCATCAATACTTGTTTTTTATTGTTACAGATAGAGATTGGCCTAACTACTAAAATTTTTTATTTCTCTTTGCAAAGTTTTATAAGCCAGGTGGATGGACTACTTTTAGTTGAGAGACAATTAGCGCTTTATTTCTAAAGCCGTTACAAACTTATAACAACTTGAAAATGATCTTATAATGAATCGTTTTCATTGGTTCACGAAAATAAATTCCTTCCCATAGTCTTTAGATATAAAATAGTTAGTTAGTCGAAATCGCATCAGACACGATCGTCGTCCTCGTTGTTGTTGGCAGCGCTTTGTTGTTGCTGGCAATGATTTGGCAAGGAGAAAAGAGGGAGATTCCTGGTTTTATACTTCACAGGTGTTGTATGGACTGATATGAGGGTTTGCTGCTGAATGGGTTGTTGCCGAGGCTAATGACTGTTGGATGCGAAATGAAGTTTAGGGGGAGCAAACCTTCCACTCTCTCTCTCTCTCTCTCATCCCTTTTATTAGACAAAAGGGCTTTCTGTAATCAAAAAATAATTAAATGTTATTAGCGTTATTTAATTTATTATTCATATGAATTTTTTATAAACTTTTTTTACATAATTTTTTAATATAAAACATGTTAGCATATTGTATAGGCCTATATCTAATTTCCTCCATCTCAAATGAAGCAGTTACTCTCTGTCTTTCTAACTTGATTTCACAAAACAACCAATTAATTATAAAGTTTTCGGTCATTTATCCATGACTAGAACAGATTTTGCCATATTTGTCAAATTTTGCTGCTGCTTCATCCTTTTTTTTTTTTTTTTTCTTTTTTGTATTTTTAAAACAAACTGACTGTAAAAAATGGAGATTCATCGTCCAGCTTAAAACCAGAGAAGCAATCCCCAATAATCGGGATAAAAACATTAATTTTAGTAAAAGGATTTAAAAGTTCGATTAAAAATAGTAGCTTAAGTTAGAATTTCATGATTATCGATTTAAGCCATTGTTTCTCTGACTCTGGGGCGCACCCTTTGGGAGGAAGATGGGATGTGAAATCCATCAGGGAAATTTTTTTTGACATTTCTACATTAACGATCAAAGGGATCACCCTCCCTCCCTCTCAATTACGACTAACCGAGAATACCCTCCCCCTAAAAAAAGATAAAATAAGTTTGAAACATGGCAAAGAGCCGGTGAAAGTTGACCTTACGCATTTGACCCTCTACTTCTGAATTGTTTCCTGGACCGCGTATTTACTTTAAAGTTGAAAAACAGAAAAATAACTTATATTTATATATTTTTTATTTATCATATCAAAATCAAATGTCGACATTCTTTATTTTTATTTTATTTTTACATAAATGGACTCCGGGGAAAGGCAGTGGCAGCAAATAGATAGCATTTGGTTGCTTAATGAAAGACAAATTATGTGTCGTATCGAACAAAATTTATTTGTACATCTCTCATCATTTAATCGTATAATGCTCAAAGGTGGTCAGAGTAGATTTACATACATAAAACAATGTATATGATATTCTTAGATGGTATATTGAGGTGAAGTCTCATTTGTTTTTCATTAAGCTTCTAAAGGCTCTCTCTTAGTAACAGTTAGTATTAGAGTAATAAATCGGGAGTGGCCTCCACTCGACTTTCTCGCATACTAATAAAAGTGAGTTAACAAGATTAGATTTAGAAAAACGCTTTAGATTGCGGGAAATAGCCCAAAAGTTCTATGAATTTGTAATGTACTGTATGTAAAATTTGGTTGATTTACATTATAACGTGCTCGAGTAGTAATGTTAACGAACATACACACAGACATATTCGAAAAATAGTATTTTCGGACTCAGGAAAGTCCAAATACGTCAAAGACAATTAAAATCGAGATCGAATTTTTGAACGATTGTAATTCTTTCCCTATACTACTTATACGAGAAAGTAAAAATAAAATAAATATAAAATATGTCCACATTAATAAATACTCGGCTGATTTCTATCGCTGCTCTTAGTGAAAAATTTACGCCGTTAATCATAAAAATAAGTAAATGAATAAATTTATTCTTTGATTATTAAAGAAACATTTCTGTTCTAATACAAGTCTTTAGTTAACATTCTTCTAGAAATACTCTCTGTGTTCGCGCAGAAAACTTGCACTCCATTCCTCTTCTTCTTGCTTAAACAGTTTAATTAATAAAAGTATGCAAATAAATTTATCTTATTTATATTTAATAATTTACAAGTTTGATATATAGTGTCATAGAGCCTATGAACTTTAACATAAATCCATTTTTTAACATATGGATGGAGGCCCTCTCTATTGACCTCAACCTTCGCTGTGTGATCTCTGAATTTATGAGCTAAACTCTACTCTTCATTTCTGATCAGAAGTAAATATACTGTTTCTTTTAGAGGGATAAGAAGAATAAATTTCATCTCATCTGTTTCCCTCTTAGAAAATTATTAAGGAAGGATGAGATTAACTCATCCCTTCACTCTGATATCAAGTTCTAATCTAATTTCCGGATTTGGTCACCGAGAATAAAATTTAAGAAATGCCAACCTACATATTATCATATCGTATATTTTATCCCGGGATTTTGATTATAATATAATACACCTGGGAGTTCATTTCACAGTGAGGAGAGAGGAGAAAATAAGATTATTTTTAGCAGCGATAATAAACAATCCCCCTCGACATGGGGACGAATCATAAAAGAACGAACTATCAGTAAACTGCGACTTGTAAAGTTAATGAAAAGTACCTGTTACATGTATGTTACTATTATATTCTGTAAAAAAAAAGGTTTTGTGGTGGACAAAAAGTTTATTTATTTTTATTTTTTTTTATTTTATTTTATTTTTTTTTGAAATCAGATTGAAATCACCATATTGAATATTTTAAAAATAAATGGGAGTTTTTGTTCAAGGGCTGATCTAAGGGAACCTTTTTCCTTTGTAGTATCTTATTTGCAAAACATTGTCCCTTGATTGTACTTTATGCCATTAAACCAACTTTCTAAGATCGATTGGAGGTTAAAAGTTAACGTCACAGAAAATAAGATTCCCTTCTAATTTGCATAGAAAGCCCTAATATCTTCTTTGCATTATTAACATTTGGCGGCTAAATTTATTTTTGGCCTTATTATTATTTAGTTTCATTAAATACACTATTTTCTTCCCCTAAAAGCCTGTTCTTCATCGATAATATTCATTTGATAAAGTTATGTTTATTTTTAACATTGAACTGGAACGTTTACGTCTATACTTTATTTAGGGGAGGTGGCTATGTAGATAGAGAAAGCGCTTAAGAGTTATCTCTGTTTTTTTTTTTTTTTGAACTAATATGCACATGCGAAATATCATCTAGAATAATGTAAATCTTAGCTGGGAAAACTCGTAATGATTATCCATCCATGTTAGTTCTTATGTCTGTGAACCCAAAAAGAGAAAGTAAAAATGTTTTATATATATCTTTTGATTTATTTTCATTTAGGTGTTATTATCTCGATTTTTTCTCTTTCGCTTCAGAAATAAACTGGGTAAATTCAGTTCATCGAATTGTAATAAATTTTATCAAAGAGATAGGAAATATTTTTATCAAAACATGGTTTTTGCATAATAAAAATGAATAAATGTTTTCAATGTATTTTTTACTTTTTCTTTTATCTTTCAGATGCCTCGGAGAATATTGCGATAGGCTGTTTTTGGCCTTTCCTACTACGCCACATTCGGTGAGTCAATAACCTACTTTTTTATATTTTATCTTCTAATTTGTTGGATGTTAAGAGGGGAATAAATAAAACCCTTTCAAAGCTAGGGTTCTATTGACTACAATTCATTATCAAACCTCTTCTAAAGAGAGGAAGTTATGTGATCAATCATACCAATTTTGGCTTTTTTTAATAGATAAACACAATTTAAGCTGTTTATGTCCCTGTCGATCTAATTGAATTGATTTTTATGAAATTTCATAGAATTTGGGCATATAAATATCTCAATTTGATCCATTTTTGATACAGATCTAACTGACAGTTTATTGATTTGTAAAATGCATGACTCACTAATGACGAATATTCCAGGAGGATAGGGGAGTGTTGTGAAGGCGTCAAGTAATAAATAATTTACTCTTGCATGCTTTATTATAATTATAATTATTAAGCCTGATGATGCTTTAAATAAAGCGAAATCGATCGTCGCCTACAAGAGTATATTTATCACCTAACGCCTTCAAAACACTCCCCTATCCTCCTCTTATTTAAAAACAAAAATATTTCGAAAAACTTTTTTTATCATATATTTACTTTTAATTAAAAAAAAAAAATTGCCTTAATAATTGAATTGCCCCATGTATTCAATGTTTTTCTTTCTGTTCCTGATTTAGGCACTTCGCGCCCTCCTCCCCCCTCCCAGCTGTTTAGGAGCGCACTTCACAGGTTGGGAAACTTAGGAATAATCCATAGTATTCTGACATCATCAGGTTTAGAAACTTTCATCCATTTTTTCACTTATATTATTTATTGTTTTAATAAAATTTTTAGCTGAAATTTATATATTCAAATTTTATCATTATTTTATTTTAGAAAATTTTTTGTTTAGTTTTTATATATTTTTTTAAAAATGTTTTCTCACTTTGTTTTTTAATTTTA
Source organism: Anisolabis maritima (assembly GCA_010014785.2). Taxonomy (NCBI): domain Eukaryota; kingdom Metazoa; phylum Arthropoda; class Insecta; order Dermaptera; family Anisolabididae; genus Anisolabis; species Anisolabis maritima. The sequence goes on along the minus strand of JAAAKE020129214.1, from coordinate 9,489 downwards.
ATATTAAACTTAAATGAACAGGGTTTTGACCTCATAACCTTCCCAAGCATCCACCCCATAAATATATATATATGCTAATTTTATTTCCCGCTATAAAATGAAATCACAAATATTTTAAGAGAATTCACTTATTTCATTCATTAAATTCTTCATTCATTTTATTAACGCTAAGAAGTAAATAATATAAAAGATAAGACGACTTTACCCGAAGAGATTTCGGGAATTTTCTAGGATGGCTTTTATTTGATGTTTCTCTTAAATCCAATTCTTTCTCTTTTATGATTTACTTCGTTTTAATAGTCCATTAGTCTATTTGTTATTCCTTTACTCCATAATCTAAGACGTTTGAAATGTTCCTTAGGGATTTTACCTTATCCAAAAGGGATACGAGATGAGAGATAAAATGTTTATTTATTCATTTCTACAAACAGAATCATCGATCTATTAGTGGCATAATTTTTTTTTTTTGAAGAGGTACATTCACTTGAGTAATGTTTTTAACTTTTCCCCGAGATAAATGTTTTTTATATAATTATTAAATTTTCACTTTTCCCAGACGGCCTATTGTTTAATCTTTTAACAAATTATCCTAGCTTCAAAGTTTTGCCTTTTTTTTTTAATATTATAAGGTGCGAAAAGAGAAGGAAAAGAATTTCAAAAGAGAGAGTCAAAATAAATGAACTAAAATTATATACGTATATATAACAAAACGAGGCCAAAAAAAGCATCTTGACTAGAGAGGCACTTCTAACTTACTGTCTTTTTCTTTTTTTGTTCCTGTTTTTATTGTATTAATTCTCTCCTCTTTTTATTATATCTACGTTTTCATGCCATCCTTGGAGTTAATAAAATACACTCTCACTTAAAAAAATAATTCCCTTAAGGTCTCTTTTGTTTGAGTACGCTAACTTTTTTTTAACTCACTAGAGAGCCTCCATATGGTAGGCGTGTGCGAGTATGGATCTCTAGTTTTGTTTGTGAAAAATACAGAGACGCTCCTTTAGGGCAGAGAGCTTCATCGTCCAAGTGTCAGAGGTTCTCTTCCCCTCGTGATAAAATTTATTATTGATTACCAAACAATTTTAATAAATATGGCCTCAGATATTGAAAGGACTAAAAAAACACATAAAGGCGCAATTAGGAGATGGTTCGGATCCACCCCAGAATTTTATATCCGACAGAATCAAGTAGCCAACTTAATAAGAAAGAATTTTACCACTTTTTTTTCACCACTTTTCGCTTAATGAAATTTATTTATTTAATTCATGGCTTGAATATATAGTATCATAAAAACAAAAAAATATGAATTTACATATTTAAAGAAATAAAGTATAGGGGAAATTTTGTTGGTCAGTTTATATTTTTATTAAAGTATTTTTATTATTATTATTTTAAATTAATGTAAGGATGCAAATATTACATTTTTTTTAATTAAAAAAATTTAATTTCATGTTTTTATTAACAGAACTATTTACTCTCCCAGCTTACTATACGTTTATTGCAACACAGTATAAAAAAATTAGAAAATTAGTAAAAGGCTAAACAAAAAAAGTATATAATTTATGATAAAGGAAGCATCGTTTTAATTTTTATATGCACCCCCGGGATCGTCTAATTTCTTGTATTTAAATTCCAAAAATCTTAGCCCCACCAATACCATTCAAACCAATCGCACCACCGCTTCCTTCGCTATAAAATAGAGCCCAACGCATCTGACTCCTTCCCCTCCGAAAGCACTATATTAATATTTTCTTTGTATTTTTTATTTTCCCCTCTCCTCCCATAGTTAGATCTAAATATTCCTTCTTAGATCTCCAACTTTCTAATCTTAAATTTTGTTATAATTCAAATAATAAATAATAGAAATTATTTTCTTTCTTCTTTTAATAAATAAATTTTGTTATTTGAAAATCGAAACAATTTTTCCTCCGTCTGCTGCAGCACTTCCCTAATGGCAGACTCTTAACGGCCCTTTTTTTCTAAAGATTGCCAAATAGACATATACGAATTAGATATATAAACGCATATAAAATAAAAAAAAAATTGGATTTATAAAGATAGTAATTCTTTCAAAGCTCATTTTTTCTTGGTATCTTTCTTATCAAAATGTTGGGATGTAAGTTAAAATTATTACATAATATTTAAATGGCCGGCAATTCTTCTGCTCCCTGAATGATAATCAAAGGAGAGTGAAATGGTCCCTTCTCGCTCCTCAAGCATCAGATTTTATTAGAATTGCTCTCTTTTTTCCTATGCTGATCCCGAATCACGGTAATACTTATGCAAAGAAAGAAGAGTTCTTCTTGAATTCACTAAATAAATTTGGTCCTATATTGATTGTCACTGTTAGGCAAAGGGAGTACTTGAAATTACATAAACTACGATTAACGTAGCCCAAAGTTAATAGATTTTTAAATGAAATGAAAAAAGTCAGTCAACCAAGGAGAAATAAACTGAATTTTACTATCATGTTTCGGGCACTTTTTCAGGTCATTCAAGTCTCAAACGAAATTAAAGATATAATAATTTTCTTGTCAAGATTAAAGAGATTAAGAGACTATTAAAAGATTAATAATGGAAAACAGCAACAATTGACTCAAGATCTGTAATTTTCGTTTGACACTTGAATGTCCCGAATGTTCTTGAAGTGAACGTTGAGAGTAAAGTTAATTTATTTCTCCTTGATTTATAAGTTAATCTAATTAACATTTTGATTAGAAATAATTTTTTTAATTGCTCCTGAATCTATAGATAATCTAACTAACAAATCATAGTAGTGGTTGTCGACTGGCGGGGATTTGATACGAGGGTTGCCTTTTATATTTCGGGATTGCGCTAAACTAGTGCTGCTGACGCTTCTATCATAAAGTTTGGCATAATTTTTTTTTAAATATTAAAATTTTGACCTCAAATTATGATCAAAAATGAAATATAAAAGTTCAAAATTTTTTAAAATCTATTCATGGCAACATATTCAAAACGACTGCCGAAATTTTGAAATTTTACCAAATACTACAATTTTTACTATGTTTTTTATGTTATGTTAGATTCGATTTATATATATATATATGTAATTGTTTCAATTGAAGTGAGTATTTCGGTAACTCTTGCATTCAGATAAGAATTGCTCGCTTCGCAATTCCACAGCCCTTGCGCAGCTACAATTTCGTTGCTGCAAAACAGCTTTGTTCTTTCTAAGATGTTGTCTTTGAATTTCTTAAAAATAATCTCCTATTAATAGATTTTTTTTTTCATGTTTATGTCTAAAATAATTTATTTTATTCAATATTTTATATCATGGCTTTCTAACCTGTAGATTAATGCCCAGGGCAAACCCGTAGTTGAATGAAAGAAAGCATTAGTGAAAAATAGTTAAGAATAATTATTTATTCAAAGTTAAAAGTCTGGTTTGACTAAACGCATATCACACAACTTTCTCTTAACTAAGATAAGGAAAGCTGAGTGATGAGAAGTCACACCAGATTTTTTACGTTGGGCTTTCTAGATAGCCGTTTAATGCTAATTTAATCGATTTCGTTAGAGTATTTAAAAAAAAAGCGGGTTTTCCCGCCATTTACCCAAACAACGTCAAAAGACTACATCAGGGGCCTCAGACAATTTTGGGGCGGATAAGAATTAATAAATTTCAAAAATCATATAATAAATAATTGATATATGAATTTTAATCAAAATAGTTAGAGCGAATTTTGAAAAAATCGAAAAAAACTAAAAAATTACAGTAAAGTACTAGTGAGCCGTTGGCCGATTTTATTCAAAAGCTTTGAGGTACCTACCTTAAATATCAAATTTCAGCCTCGAACGTTTTCATTTTTTAAATATCATGTTCTCACACACACACACACACACACACACAGACCATTTTGCTATACCCATTTTTTTGACTCAGGGGACCTCAAAACGTGTATTTCCGTAAAAATCTTGACATCAAATTTTTTTGGCGTCTCCATATTTTCTCACTATATATTTAATATATAGGTAAGAGAAAATAAAAATATCTTAATATTTTATATTAGAGCCCTCTGTCCGTTCCAAGTGTTCTTTCCGTTGGAATTTTAGCAAGAGAATCTTGTAGATATCGGCCCATTTTCATTTCTTTTCTTTTTCTTTGTGGAAAATAAATTTTTAAAAATTCTGAAAGCCCAAATAAAATTTCTATTCCATTGTAATGGCTGCCTCATCGTATATCTCATCTCTCAAGTCATATATGATAATGACTGGTAATTCAGGATAACTTTAAAAGGTTTTAGGATGGGCCGTTGTATTCCAAAAACGACTCTTGTATGTAATGGGTTTACTTAGGATCACAAGTTCGATTTTATCGCATTTTCCTTACATCAACCCCTACAGTAACGAGAAACTCATCTCCTTGCTGTAAAAACCCGCTCAGCTAGAGAGACGGAAAAGGAAGGGTCCAGAGGCGGGGCTTGTTTACTAGTGATAGAGAATATTTTTAAATTGATGATAAAAATTTTCATCCAAAAAAAAAAAACTTGTTAATACCTTAAAAAAATTACAAACAATAATATTCTATATATTTTCACATTAATTTAAATAATTTTTAATTTAGTCTAATACATTTCCAAGTCAGATAAAGAGATGAATAATGAAATTTTATGTCTGTGTTTTAGCGAAGATTAATCGTTTTCATTTAACTAAGCACATGGGATTTAAAAATGAATGAATATTCTACTCTCATTTCTTAATTAAACAAATGAAGTGCATTTATAAATTATTTTACTTAAAAAATTGGACAAACGAGGACAGAAACCGGATTAAGTTAAATGACAAGCTACAAGACTAAAATACAATTGGCCAACAATTTCTATCAAAATCCAACCCCGGAGTATACATTATGATTATCAATAACCATACGGTAAAAGATAATAAAAGATCAAGGAGAATATAAAGCTCTAGGCTTTATTGTTATTATTTATTATTAATGATTATAGCCTAAGCGCTATATACAGTATATTAACTCTTAACTTTGGTCTAAGGCTCTTCATTACCCGAACTATAAATTATATTGGCAACCATGTGATTTAAATAATTATGGCCCTAAAACACCTAATTGATATACTAATACCTAATTTGAAGGTCAAATAAAAAAAAAAAATCAAAATATTTCTTTAACTATTGATTTTAGCAAAATAATACTCATATATAAAATTATTATATTCATAATTTTGAGCAACTTTTGTTAGGAAAAAATCTTTTATCCCATAGATTTTAACTTGAATTTTTTCCCCGTCCCATAGGGAAATCTGGTGCCTTTCTTGACACCTACATACATATTTTTTATGGCTCCCAGGGTGCCACTTGATCAGCGAAAAAATATACTCACAAAATATTATTATTTTAAAATGTTTTAATTATATATTGAGTTATATAAAATTAGTATTGAATATTATTTTACGTACTTCAGTAATTCTTCACGGCTCACTTGTTTGCTCGAGTGTTTTTTATGCACATACATCGACTTCAGTTAATTTTGCGAGTCTCAGTTAGTCCGGTAAATTTAAACCTACATCTTGCTCTAAATTAAAATTTTTAATTCCTAATTCTAATTTCTCATCCGGAATACACTATCTTATCATTTTTTAAGCCTTTTCAGCATCTGGGCTCATTTCTTCTATTAATATATTTATTTAAAATACAAGGAAACCAATACAAATTTTATAGCTTAAGATGAGGAGCGAAGTGATGTTTCAAACACATAATATCCCTTAAACTGAGAATTTACTTTATTTTTCAATTGAGTATGAAGAGCAGTCTTACTCCATCGGCATGTGGGAATATTAATATTATACGCGTATATGTCTCACACATATATTAAAGAAATAAAGGGAGAATTAAATTATCTTTTATTTTTATTAGGTTTTTTGGCCGATTATTTTTTAACTCTAACCCCTCCTTTTTTTTTTAATTCACAAATTTTTTACTACCACATTGGGAAATTCTTTATCGTTTTTCATCCATGTCTTTCAAACTAATGCCCCTTTCAAAAAATATCGCTCCTGCATGATAAATTAAAATTTATATCGAAAAATTAACTAAAAAAAATTTTTTTAAATTTAAATGTTGGAATATTAATATTATACGCAGGGGATTTAATATATGATTACGTTTGGTTTTAGGGGTATGTTTCCGCTCAAGAGCAAAATGAGGACCACTGACAGGTGATTTTATTCCAACCAATTAATTTATACCTATGTATTTTTTTTAGCCTCTTCGACATATTGAGCCATATAGACTTCAAATGATATATATAATATTACAATGCAGATTGTTCAGGTGTATTTAATCATATAAATTAATATTCAAATGATTTAAATAAATTTTCACCGTAATCACCCATATCTCTTGGCTCTTAAGGTTATCAATATTGGCATTGAAAATATCTCTTACCTCTCAGCCACGGGGTGAGGTTTTTTTTATTCTTTTCGGCACCTTGGGCCATATCTACTATTATTTATTAGCTAATCTTGTATATATCTGTATTTATGTAAATTTTTCTCGTGAATGGCTCTAACGATTTTGAAGAAATTCGATGTATTTACTAGTACTAGGAATCCATTGCGCAAGGTCTCACCTTTGGAAACATTTATTCAACTGCTGTATTGATTAAGATGAAATTTTCAGCATATGATTTTGATGAAATTGAGTGCATTTTCTAGTTCGGTTTCAAGAAATAGTTTGCACTAGGTCTCATCGTTGGAAAAATATATTTATTTATGGTGTTTCTGTTCGGTGGATGGAGCCTATTTTTTACCTCTTTTATTGACTCTTCTTATTTATTAAAAAAAAAAAAAAAAAAAAAAACGCTCGGGACTTTAAACAAATCATATTTATAGAAATTATGATACAAATTATCTAGGCATATTTATTTAGACCAAATAGTTTAAATACATTTTCATCGGACTGCTAGAGATCCGAACTCACATCCCTTGACTTTGGGTTATCGATACTGACAATGTCTATATCTTTAACCTCTCGGCTATTGATGGGGGGGGGGGGTGGCTATCGGATTACATTAATTAAATTAATTAACAAAATCGTTTTTACTTATATTAAATGCATAATTATTTTAAAATATTTATGAGATAATTTTTAACAAAAATGTGTTATTTAATAAGTGCTGCCCACTTTTTCCAAGATACTACAAGAGTTTGATTTTCATTTCTTTTGGAATATATAATAGGATATAATAAAATAGTGTATGCCTGAAGACTCATTAATTAATTTATTTATTTTTTGGACTAGATATATTTCTTAAAATTTTCTGACTAATTCAATTTAGTTGTTTAAATCTTTTTTAATTTTCTAAAACTTAATTCAATTAAATACGGGTGGAGAATCCTTTTACATTTAGTATTTGACCGGGCTACATCAATCTAGCTTGTTTAGAATTTCGCCAGGAAGATAAACGAATTTGCCTGGGCCACTTTCTTGAAAGTTGTCTCATTCATGGTCAGTTAGATGTTCATTGAGTTAATTTCAAAGTTAAGCTCAATGTTTACATCTGTAAACCACCGAGTTTAAGGGCTTAAGGAATATTACCATATATGGCCCTCTTAATTTACGGATTTTCTCAAATTTATATTCAAATAAGGATGTTACTAGGATTACTTTTTTTATTTTACTGCATGTTGTGTAAGAGGAAATGTTGATGATTTATTGGAAAGCCTACACCGTGAAATGGCTAAAAAATATTATCAAACAATAACAATATATTATATCTCCTTCTCCTTTAACTTTTTTTTCAAACTCACACGATTTATATAGGATGTTTCAAAAATAGTCGATTCGACGTTTTTTATATACGTATATAGAAATAAAATTCCAAGAAAATGTTTCTCTAAATATTAATTAATAATGACAATCATTGGTTTAATGATAAAAGTTTATTCATAGGGATTTTATTTAGCATGTTTTGATCTTTAAAAAATTTGGAATTAGTAGTTGGCTAATGATAAACCATAAATGAACTTTTTAATAAAAACTAAAAGCTTTCTGGCGCGCCTTTATAACATTTACTTATTTAATAGTCCCCTCCTCTCTAGGTCACATTCTAAACTTGAAAAATACCTTATAAATATTATTTGTTTATTTTTTAAAAATAATTTATATTATGAGAAAAACTCAATTTCATCGAATCGGAGAGGGGATGGGAGAGATTAAAACCCACACCTCTTCGGACTTAGAAAAGTTTAAACAAAAAATGTTTAAAATGAATGAAAATACGAAAAAATGTTCAATAAAAAGTAAAAGTAAGAATGCAACTTGAAAATTCTTCGTACAATTTTACAATATCTCTCTTGTTATTGATAATAATCCAACAATGTATTTATATATTTATGTCTCAATCAAATTTCATTAATAATTTCCCTTTTCTATAGAGGGTCTATGGTAACAATATTAAGAATAAAGCAGGATTCAAAGTCCATGTTTTAATAAATAATTTTAATGCATAATTCATAAATTATTGTTTACATGTCAATAAATACACTAGCGCTACTAAAATGTATTATATGGCCGTATTTTCTAGTGACATATTTTTATGATATAATTTATCAATTAAAATTATCTATTAAAACATGAGCTGTAAATCCTACTTTTTTCAATACTATGTTGTTAATTTATCTAAGATATAATTAATAGACCGGTCATTTTCAAAATTCCAGAGGTGTAGAAAAATAGATTAAGAGTGAGTCATGGGGCTTGTTTCTCAGAAGAGGGGGGAATTGGAGGAGTGTCGTTATGATTCATTGGAAAAAGCATATTTGATCTTCACAATTTTAAAGGATAAATTTTCTGGAATTGCGATACCGGCCGAATAATTTGTTAATGGGGAAAAAAATATTGATTTAAGAAGAAATATTTTTATAGATTTCATACCCTATTCTATTATAAAAAATTTCCCGGGGAGGTGCTGTATTTACAAGTACTGTACATCAAATCTAGTTTCGAATTAAGCCAAGGGTGTTAGTTATAATCCACTTAATTCTCCAAATTTACTAGAGATTAATAAGTTAGAAAGATGAACCACTTGAATTTAATTATTCAATTAAAAACTTTTCGATGTGTGAAGGATCAGATTGGTAAGTTTTAGGCTAAGTGAATAACTTCAAAAATATTTATTATTCAATAAAAAACAAATTGAGGCTTATCTTAATGTCTAATCCAAAAATACGCCCCTTCCATTCTATTTTAAAAGAACTGGTCAAGATGTCTAATTTCAATGAAAAATAATAGAAACCGCCAAAATAAAATGTTTTATATATTATTATATTTTACTTTCCCTCACTATAATATACATATATATTATAGTGTGGGAAAGTAAAATATAATAATATAAAAAATATATAATATTTTAATAGTCTCTTAGGATCTCTTAGGCCTGTAAAGTTTTCATCCTTCTCCGATGAGTGGTTCCAAAGAGCTTTTTTTAGGTTATATCTTTGGAACCAC